>JAASFO010000585.1:0-17455 GCA_023333815.1 Globisporangium recalcitrans
ACAGCGAGGTGCGTGACGTTATCGCCAACGACCGTAACCTCGCCGACGATCTCGTGGCCGACGACGCAAGGGTAGCTGGTCGGTCCCCAGCCGCTGTCCAGCGTGCGGATGTCCGATCCGCAGATGCCGCAGTGCGAGATCTTGATCTCGACGTCCTCGGCGCCGAGCGCGCGCGACTGGTACTGCCACGGCTTGAACTCGCCGCTCTTCTCGAACGCAGCGTAGGCGTTGACGGTGCGTGGGTCGGTCGATATGTTGCAGGAGGGAGGTCGAGAGGCTGATGGTGGGAGACTCGCCTTCTGCCGTTGAGCTGGAGAGGCTAATTTGAGGAATGAGTGAGATCGTCTCGTGTCTTGAGCGCTGAAGGCAGGCAGGAAGGAAGGCAAGCAGGCGTCCAGAGCAACGGAGGAACGAAGCGTATCGTGATCAGCGATGATGGCGATTGCGCTTCTTGCTCACTTGGTGGTCACTGGAGACCAGAAAAGATGCAGCTCGCGCTTTCAGCTGGCGAAAGATTGGAAATATCTGCGCGCAGCGATTGGCTGCGACCGACGTCAGCAGCGAGTCAGAGGACGGAACACGCAAATGGGACGAGTGGACAGATGCGAATGCGAGAACGACTTGGTTGAGTCGCAGGACGACCAGCACTCTGGGACGTGAGTGATGACCGCATGACGCTATTCGAGCCTTTCGTAATCTCAGTCGTTCTCAGCCAGTCAGGAATCTGGGCTGCGTTCTGAGAGAGAGTGGAGTGAGGTGGCTGTAGGACTGATGCTTGCTGCAGAAAACCGAAGGAAGGAGTCCTACTTCGACACTGAGAGCCTGAGAGCCTGAGAGCCGCCATTTGGGATTCTGGGGTCTTGGACGTCGGAGCGATAGTGAGCGACTACCCTTCACGACAGTCGTCAGGGCGGAGATGGCAAGAGATGACGTGTTGGCATCCCAAATTCGACCTGACTCTTTCCGGTTGCACCGGAACCAGCATCCTTTCCGTTCGGAGAGAATACAGCGCAGCTTGTAACAACTACAGGAGCATCGCCTTGCTCACAACCACTGACGTGTGAGGACATGGACAGCAAGGTTGCAGGTTGCAGTAAATGGAATGACTCGAGTACCCTCTTCATCAAAACGACGTATTACTTGCTGAGCATATACAATGTGCTATGAGGTCTATGGTTTGATATTTTGACTGAAATCAGCACGTTCCAACCACTTTCACTCGCACTGCTCGACCGCCAAGTGCAACTCGCCCGCACAACCAATACTCTTCACTCGCAACCATTGCTACTAGTGCTTCGATGGGGTCATGTAGCCTGGTCCATAGAGATGCTCCAAGTACCTCTCGGGCTGCGCGGGACAACTCACGATGCGGCCGCCAAACCAGCACGGCTTCAGCGGGTAGACCCAGGTCTTGGGGACTTTGAACTCCCACACTTGCGACTCGACTTGCGGACAGCGCTTGCAGCCGCCAAAGCAGACTGACGGCGTGGGACCAAACACCGGTTCTCGGCGGTCTTTCTCGGTGACATTCGGTTCTAGGAACACGAAGACGTCGACGTACATCCCCGATTTCGTGTGCACCAAGCGACTTGGGATGCCAGCGTCCCGGTTGCCGCGCTTGCGGTACTTCGCCTCGAACACATGCAGCTCATAGACGCTCGGGAAGTCCAGCTTCACATCCGTGTCGCGCAGCTTGATGTACGTAGCTTCATCAATGCCGATATCTGCGTCAAAGTCGTGCGGGATCACAGTCTTCTCTCGATATGCACCGAGCAGCGTGCCGCTGTCGAGCCAGTAGGGGATGTGGTTGCGCTCGAACGTGTCCGCGATCGCCCAGACGAGTCCGAGGAGGATGTGCTGGATGTCGTCGCGCGAGAAGCAGTCTTCTGGGTTGTGAAAGTCGTCCTCGATGTGACTGTTGTGGATCTCCTCGCAGCGCTTGCCGTCCACAGTGCGCGCGGAGACGACACCGGTCGTCGCATGCAGGATCGGATCGTAGACCAACTGCTTGAGCACAATGCAGAGTGCGAGACTGACGATCACGAGCTTGATCCGGTTGTAGGTCCAGGAGCGTGCGACCACAGGGACCCACTGCCGTCTCGAATTGTGCTGGTGATGGTGGTGGAGCTTCGAGCCTTCTTCGCGGTGGTGCCTCGGCAGGCGCGACGGCGACGACAACTCCAAGAATCTCATGGCGGTGATGACAAAGCTCCTCGAGCTCTCGTTGGCACGGATACTTTGCAACTGAGAGCTTCAGGCGCCTTCAGATGCAAGCGCAGGTACAGACGAACACCCTGATCGATAAGCCGGTTAAAATGTACTCTGTTGCTTTGAATTCGAAGAGCGATGTTTTACGTTTGGATACTTTATCTTTATACGACTGTGCGCTTGACTAGTTTCGATGGCGATGTCGATTTGTAGAGTAGCAACTCGTATGAGTGTCATCCGAGCCTCTCTAGGAGCAGTTAGCTGTTTTATAGGACGCTTTCGAGTTCTGCAACTGACAGTTTGACACTGCGACGCATTTGCACGAGTGAGTCTATCCACGCTCAATTGTTTCAACTCTCCCAGTTGCGACTTCGCCACAGCTCGAGTCGTGTGGAGGGATGTTCTCACGCATGGACGCCCACAAAGCGATCAGCCATCGCTGTTGGCAAGTTCGCTCTGGATGGCAACCGTCTCATGGGTTGCTTCGACAGTGGTCAGCTTCCACTCGACGATATAAGCACAAGCATGCTACTGCACACTTCAGCAGGTTACGCACACACTTGGACCAAGGAAGGCGATGCGCATTCCACGCGAGTCGAACCACCCAGCAGCGCTACGAAAGGAGAAGATCTACCGCAAGTGTCGCTGGCGAACTAGCTCTTCCTACTGCCATGGAATGGTTGTCAGCTAGCTCACCTACCTCATTCGAGCCACATGAGCGAGAGAGCGAGTGGAGGTGCATATCTGCTGTCATTTCAAAAGTGCATCTGATCCCATTTCTCAGATTGGTTGTTCTCTGAGTCAGCGTTCTTGTACAGGGTTGTTAGTGCGAGTCAGATCTGAGGGGGTTCTTGCAGAGAGAGAAGCTTCGTCTGGCTAGTGGCGTTCTGAGACCAAGTGACGCCAGTCAAACACACACTTGACAACCAGCAGCAAGACAAAGAAGAGGAGGAACAAAGTCATGGGGCGTGTGGCCGCGAAGCGAAAGATCAAGCAGTGCGACCCGTTCTTCAAGGGCAAGCGCGACAACGGCAAGAAGACCAAGGAGTACGACCTCGCGCCCACGCAGTCCAAGCGCTCGAAGAAGCGCCAGCGCAAGCTGAACGACGACTCGCACATCGAGCAGTTCGTCGCGCGCATCTCGGAAGTGGACCCGTCGAGCGTCAATGGCGGCGGTGGCTCCAAGAAGAACAAGAAGAACAAGGTGAACGTCGGCTCGATCCGCGAAGGCGAGAGCATGCGCGAGTTCCAGAAGCGCATCAGCACGGAGGTCAAGCGCGTGATCTACGACGAGACCAAGAAGACGAAGCGCAGCAGCGAGAAGCGAAAAGAGTGAGTGGCTGGCTGGCTGCCTATCATTTGGTTCTGTATTATTTGTTCACATGCGTGTGCGTGTGTGTGTGTGGTCACGATTGTCACTATCGTGTCTATCAAAACGATATCAACAGGTTCCTGCTCAAGAAGAAGACAAAGGAAAAGAACCGCAAGATGACTGACCAGGAGCGCTACGAGCAGGAGTTCCAGACGAGCGGCTCCACCAAGAAGGACTACTTTGACGGCGTCGAGAAAGTGCGCTTTGGCGAGCGCGTGGACGCACCGCCGGTGATGCCGAAGCTCAAGGGCATTTTCAAGAAGCGCGCGGAGCAGCTGGAGAAGAACAAGCAGCAGCAGAAGCAGCAGCAGCAAGTGGGCTCGAAGCGCGGTCCTGCTGGTGGCAACAGCAACAGCGCAAAGAAGGCGAGAAGATAAATGGCGATGACGACATCCATGACACCTGTATATGCTCGACATGGAATAGACTGTAGCTGTTGATTCAATGCGATCGACGATCCTGCTCTAAGAAAGTGTTGACTGGGCATTCAGGTCTGTCAATCTGCGTGTCAGTCGGCTCCTTTTTGCACGCCACCTGAGCCCAGCAGCGAGCCGCGCTGGCGTGGGTCCTTGCGCAGATCGAAGAGACTCATGTGCTTCTGCTGCTCTTTCTGCAGCAGCATGAACGCGCCGGCCAGCGACCCCGCCATCGCGAACTAGAGGAGACAACCAGACAAAGAGCAATACGACAAAAATCAACAACCTGCAGCGAAATATAAAGCTCCTGCAATAATAAGGGAAATGCGACGAGTGTACCTCGAACAGGAGAACGCTCAGGAACGGGTTCGCCTGCTCCACAGGCACGCAGGCTTTAAAGCGGATCTCCGTCAAGAGGCTGTTCGCATTCCCTGGTTCGTCCGCTGGCGCTTTGTTCTCGGGCGAGCGCGGACACTTCATCTCCTGGCGATTGCCCGTCTCGCGGCAGTACACTTCGTCCTATAGCGATACACACGCATACACACATTCACATAAGAGACCAGTCGGTACACTATTAGCCTCGCGTGAGATAGCAGTGTCAAACTTGCCTTTTCGGAAACTGGGCAGGCGTGGCACTCGCCGACGAGCTCGCAGAAGAGACCGGAGATCGGGTCGTACACGCGGTGGATCGGGCGACCGGTGCTCTTCTCCAGCGGCTTCTCTAGCGCATCCGGCTTCTGCTGCTGTCGCTTGCTGTCCTCCTCCTCTGTGAGCTGCTGCGGCGCCGCAGCCTTGACGCTGTCGGCTTCCTGGCGAAGATGACGCAGGTCGGGCTGCGATTCTCCTCCTTCTTGTTCCTGTTCGCGGGCTGTGGTGCTGATCGCGTTAGGCGTCTCTCCTTGCGACCTGGTGATGGAACTTTCTGCATACGCGCATGCGCTGAGCACGCACAGACAGAGCGCGAGCCACAGTGCGCGCTTCATCATGGTTGTCCGTTGCTTCTACACTGACTGTACGAAAAAATGTCGTTCAGTCTGGTGTAAAAGAGAGAGAGAGAGAAAACAGGGAGGACGATTGGGTCTAGTTCAGAAACAAAAGCAAAATAGCTAGACTATGTAGTAAGTAATTAGCATCGAGGATGTCTAGTTGTGCAATTCGCGGATCACAGACTGCTCTGCCTTCCTTCCCATTTTCATCACTCAAGCGCGAAGTGAACAGAGCAAATATGGCGGGCGTGGTGCTCGCGACGGCCGGCTATGACCACACGATCCGCTTCTGGGAGGCCGCATCTGGCACGTGCAACCGCACTGTCAAGTACCCCGACTCGGTAAGCGTGTGTAGGCGACTCTTATGGTTCCTTCCTGTTCGTATACGCGCTCTAATCCGCCTCCTATTTGCTCTCCTCTCTCTGTTTCTCTCTCCTTTTCAGCAAGTCAACTGCCTGCAGATCGCGCCGGACAAGCGGTACATCGCGGCCGCGGGCAACCCGCACATTCGGCTCTTTGAGATCAACAGCAACAACCCGAACCACGTGACGAGCTACGACGGCCACACGGGCAACGTCACGTGCGTGGGCTTCCAGCGCCACTCCAAGTGGATGTACTCGTGCTCGGACGACGGCACGATCAAGATCTGGGATCTGCGCGCGCCGGGTTGCCAGCGCAACTACGACTGCGGCGTGCCGCTCAACTCGGTCGTGCTGCACCCGAACCAGGCGGAGCTGCTCGTGGGCGATCAGAACGGCGCGATCCGCGCCTACGACCTCACGGCGAACGCCATGTCGATGAAGATCACGCCTGACGGGGAAGCCGGCATCCGCTCGGTGGACATTGTGCGCGACGGCAGCGCGGTGGTCGCAGCGAACAACGAAGGTAAAGTGTTCTTCTACGCGCCGAAGCCCGCCGAGCACTATGAGCTCAAGCACACGCTGAAGGCGCACGACGGCTACATTCTCAAGTGCAAAGTGAGCGCGAACGGCAAGCTGCTCGCGACGTGCTCGTCCGACAAGACCGCGAAAGTGTGGAGTCTGGACGAGAGCGCGGGGCACCCGCTCGTGCACACTCTGCAAGGGCATCAGCGCTGGGTCTGGGACTGCTCGTTCTCGGCCGTGAGCTCGTATTTGGTGACCGCGTCCTCCGACCAGAGCGCGCGGTTATGGGATCTGAGTCAGGGCGAAGCGATCCGCCACTACAACGGCCACCACAAGGCGGTCATCTGCGTGGCGCTCAACGACGCGGTCGCAGATTAATGGGCTAGTGTTGTGTGGCGTTTGCTGTTGTTTAAAAGATAAGAGGGCTGCAGATATGGGAGACCACGATCTCGTTTTGTCTTCTACATAGATACATTTTTGTGTGTAGCAGCCTGGCTGACTGGCCATCCCTCGTTCTCCCTCTGGCGTGCTTCTCGCTACGTAAATGTCTTCTTGGTCATGATCGCGTAGAACTCCTCGGCGTTGATCTCGCCGTCCTGGTCCGCGTCCGCGCGCTCGATCATCTCGAGCAGCTCGGCGTCCGTCATGGTCTCGCCCAGCTCCTTCGCCACGCGCTTGAGATTCCGCAGCGAGATGCGACCCGACTGGTCGTCGTCAAAGAGGTTGAACACCTTCTGGATGTCCTCACGGGAGTCCTTATCGCTCTGTTGCAATACATACACAAAGAGTTAATGGCCAGTTCCTCCCCCACTCCCCACCGCCCTCACAAAGAACCACCCACACGCACCATCTTGGCGGTCATCATGTCGAGGAACTCTTCAAAGTCGATGCTGCCGGAGCCGTCCTTGTCGATGTCGCCGATCATCTGATAGATCGTCTGGTTCTTGGCCTCGAAGCCGAGCGACTGCATCGCAGCCTTGAGCTCCTTCGGGTCGATCGTGCCGCTGCCGTCCGTGTCGAAGAGGTTGAACGCCTCGCGGATCTCCTCGATCTCCTCCTCGCTCAGCCCCGGGCGTTCGTACGTCTTCGCGTTGCGCTTCTGCGAGATGCGGCGAGCCATACTCACTGTCGGATGTTCCTGTCCCTGCTGCTGCGAAGAGGCTGGTAGGCGCGCTGCACAAGAGGCTGCTCGCTTGCTGGACTTGTGATGAACGATGCGTCGCTTTCACTCGAATGATCACTGGAAAATATTCATGCTGCTGTCTTTGATCGCTCAAGCAAGAATCAGTTTTGAAACGACCGGACTTAAGCGGGTGTTGTGTCGGAAATAGAGTGGACCGCACTGTTTCGCATTTTGAAGATGATAAAGTGGGCCACGTTATTTCGTGAGCTCTGAATGGAAAACACTTTGGAAAGTGGTGCGTTGTTTGGAGAGTCAAGCGTAACTGTGTGGGTACACAAAGCAGCAAACAGCTTCGGCTCAAACGAGCACCAATGTTCCAGCTATTTGAACTGCAATTGCTGCTTTGAAATGCTGTCGAGGCGGTTTTCGCCAGCCGTGTTGGTGTCATTGTGGAGCTTGGACAGTCGTGCGATCTGTAGTCGCTTGCCGATCATTGCATCTTTGGCTGCAGTTTCCTCACACATTTGTTCACAGGGTCCAAAGTTCAGCACTCAAGCACATCAAGTTTTCAGCTCTTCAGCAATGCATTCTGCCAGTCATGCAGCCGCAGCTGTATCGCTTGCATACGCAGAACCGACATATTATGACATCTGTGTGCACCAGTTTGAAGCGATTCCTCGCAGCGCAGAGACTGCGATGTTCTCTCTCTCTCGAACCTGAACAGAGATGCTCCAAAGCATGGTCTCTCTTGTTTTCAGAGCGCTTTCCACAATCTCCAGTGTGTCTGTCAATGAGCGAACGTCGAGGGTACATACACTCGCTCTCCATGCAGCTGATCTTTCTTTCTTTTCTATGGCATTCTGTGTGTGCAAGTGGGGTCCATATGCGGTCATTGTTCATCCAGATGGCCAAACCCAGAAGTAACTCTGAAGCATGCTCTCTCTTTCTCCTCACCTTCTCTCACTCGCTTTCCAAAGCCGCGCTAACATGAGCTCATATGAGCATACTGTGTATTCAACACTAGATCGTACACACACTAAAAGCACACAATACTCGAAGGATGAGATTCAGTACGAGCGTGCTTGATTTTCTATTCCTCCTCACTTAAATTGCACTTTGAGAGCAAAATTGGTGTTGTTGTTGTTGCTGGGCAACCTTTTCTTTCGTTTCTCGCTTGCTGCGGCCATTTGCGAGAAACAACTCAGCTCATTCGAGAGAAGGGCGGACTGGCGACGCGACGCACACAGGAGGAGAAGCTCAACAGCAGTGTCTGCTAGAGCCGCACACACACACACACACACACACGCACACGCACACACGCGTGCAGGAGCGCCTATCTATCTATCAGTCTCTCTCTCTCCGCACTCTCGTCTATCGCTTCACCGCAAAGTACGATCATGCAGCAGCAGGACGACAATATCAACATGGCACACGCCGAGCACGACGACCCGGCGCCGTCGTCGCCCTCGCTGTCGCCCAACTCCTCGCAGCTCGCCAGCGACTCGGACATGGACACGGGCGTGGACGGCGCTGGTATCGCCGCTGTTCCTCCTGCTGGTATCACGACGACAGTGGCGGCGAAGCAAGCGACTCGACTGGCTTCTTCTTCTTCTTCTTCGCCTTCAAGAGCAGCGGCAACTGCAGCGGCAGCTTCGGCTGTGCACCAGAGCGCCAAGATGATGGACGCGCAGGGGTACTTCCAGCGCGTGGTCAAGCAGGAGCTGCAGGTGCTCTTGGCGAGCGGCGTGGAGCGCGAGGTCGCGGTGAAGAAGCTGCTGCACCGCATCGTCGAGTGCACGCAAGAGCCCGAGCCGAGCGACGTGCGGCGCGTGATGAAGCAGTTCCAGATGAACTACGACGACGCCGTGCGCGCGCTGATCGTCAAGCAGGTATGTGTGGGAATGTAGTTAAAAACTGGTGGGTGGGGAAATGTGTTCAAATGAGTTGTTTGTTGTTTGGTTTTCGTTGATAATGTAGGAAATTGGTCGCCTGAAACGCCAGGGCATGGACGCGTTCGCTGCGATTGAAGAGCTGACGAGGAAGATGCAGCGCGTGATTGTGGTGTCCAAGGAGGAGGAAGACGAAGAAAAAGGAAACGGCGAACAGGTGGCGCCGTTGCGGCTAAAGAAGCGCACGAACCGAGAGATGCACGGAGACCGCAAAGCGAGCCCTGACGCCGGGGAAGTGGTGAGCGACCAAGAGCACCACGCAGAGCAACGTGCAGACGATGAGGAGCAGGGAATGCAGCATGATGCTGGCGATGGCGATGCGACGGTTGAACGAAGCGGCGAGCGCGAAAGAGCGGCGGTGGGCGAGGGTAGTGGAGCCGCGAAAGCAGCAGACACAGTGACTGGTGACGAGTCAAAAGAAGAAAAAGAGCAGCAGATGTCCGTACTGGACGACGACGCTGCTGCGACGACGACTGTAGAAAGTGAAGAAGGCACTGCTGCTGCCACCGAACAAGAAGAAGAAGGAGACGAAGAATCGAACGACCGTAATTTATCATCATTATCATTATGCCAGCGGATCGGCAACGTCACGATCTCGTCGGATCCATCTGGCACCACCACGAAAGGTAAGTTTGGCGTTCCGTCATCGCCAGCAACAACTGCAGCAGCAGCATCTGACTCGAGTGTGCCCGTGAACACAGTGAGCGAGCCATCGTTGCATGCCGACAAGATCCCAACAGGGCTCGAGTCTCCGCAGACGTCTCGAAGCCCAACGTCGTCGTCCACTTCTTCACCGTCGCTGTTCTCTCGAAAGCGTCGCGGAGTGTTTGGTCCGTTTGGCATGATCGACGGGAAGGACGGCTCGCACCGACAAAGCGGCAGCACTGACGCAAGCATCAAAGGCGACCATCCCGGACCGTCCACGCTGCCGCTGTTCCCGAGCTCCAAGAAGCAGAAGCTGATGGTTGAGGTCGGCGACAGTTTGCTCACGATGGTCTCGCGCAAAAGTTCCTCGAGCAAGGAGTCCATACCACCTTCTGGCTCGACATCGCCCACAGCAGCAGCAAGTCCATTGGCATCGAACCACACCAACAAAGATAGCACCAGTAGCCTTGAGCTCGAAGGCTCGGTTCTCTCTGCGAACCCGCACAAGCGCCAGCGAGACGGCTCGCACAGTCCAGGTTTTGACAAACTCCCTGTTTTGGACGACGAGCTCTCGACCGCTGCGCACATCATCCGCCTCACGAAGCGCCACAAGAGCCAGAAGAGCGCGAGCTCTCCTGCTGATCATGCTGGTCATGCAGACAAGCGATCCTCGAGCCCAACAAGCCCCACGCATTAGGAAAGACGAAGTAGGATGAGAGAATAGGAACCACAAGCGCAATAAATCTACGTATTTGTATAGCCCAGGCTTCTTTGTTTTGTCTATCATTCGCACTCTGGTGCTTTCTGGGTCTCCATTGAGTCTAGGCGCCTACGAGACAAACTTAGTCGCGGAAATGGCGCGTGGTGCTTGGAGTGAACGTGATGCCTTTCTCTTCAAGCAGCTGCATGAGTCTATTGGGAGAAGCCAGAACCAGAGCAAGCGCACACATTTGTCAGCGTGTGCATGGGGGCAATGACGATCTAGCTCTTTCGAAACTGAGAGGCAGGGTCTTCGTTTCGTACCTGAGGAACTGGTCGACATGGATCTGCACTGCGCGGGTCGAGGACAACTGGCACTCGTTCAGCGCGGCTTCGATCCGCTGAGTCACCATGTCTTTCTCGCTCACGACACCTTTCTGGCAGCTTTCACCATCTCCGTCTTCGTCGTCTACATCTGCACCTGAGGATGCCAGGGCTTGAGCTTTTTCCAGCTCAGCGCGCAGCGTGCTCGTGAGCTCAATGTGCGAGCGCGACGTCTTGGAGAGCAGGAGCGCGCGCAGCGTCTTGTTCTTGCGCAGGAAGCAGATGCGCAGCATCGTGTCGAATTTCTGTCATCCAGGGATGCAAGCGTGATTGGCATAATGGACAAAAAGCTCAGTGACGATGTCCATCTGTTGTGTGCATGTGATGCACAGAACAATGTCAGCATTGGCGGTTGCACCTACCTGGAAGAAGAGCTTGTCGTTGTCGCCAGAGAGACCACTTCCTGGCACGATCCTGTCCGTGATCGGCACCAATTTGATCACGCGCGAGTCGACTTTCGGCGGTGGCAGGAAGTGCCCACGGCCGACGTTCACGACCGACGTCACGTCTGCGACCAGCGCCGTGTTCACGCTCAGACGACTGTAGTTCTGGTCCCCAGGTCTGCGACAGTTCGTAGTAGATCAGTCAGTCCAATGGGAACTCAGTGGCACATTCAATCAGAGCAAATCAGAGTACACGCACTTGGCTACGAGACGCAGCGCAAACTCTTCCTGCACGAGCAGCACGGCGCACTTGAAGTGCGTGGGGAACTTGTGCATGTAGTTGGAGAGGCGCGAGATGATGATCGACGACAGCTGGTACGGGATGTTGGCCACGCAGGCGTCGAAATGCACGCGCTTGGCGGCGTCTTCGCTCTCGCTTTTCCCCTTCTTTTCTTCCTTTTCGAGCGATCTCTTGGTCAGACGAGCAGCTCTTCTCGCCGCTCGTCCGCTTCCGCGCTTCCTCTTTGCTGTGAGAGATCCCCCATTGTCGTCTTCATCATTATCGTCGTCGTCGCCATCTTTGCGGACGTCGCTATCGGCAGTGGACAGCAGCTGGTGGCTCGCAAACTCAAAGTCCTCAAAGTCCTTCTGCTCGATCGTCAGGCGGTGCTGCATGTCCTTGAACCGCTCGTTCAGCCGCTCCACCATGCGCGTGTCGTACTCGATCGCGTGCACCTGGACGCTCGCAGACACACTCAGCAGCGCCGACGTGAGGTTGCCCGTGCCCGGACCGATCTCCAGGATGCGCAGCACTGCGTCAGAAGCATCGCTTTGCTGCTCCTGCTTGTCCTGCAGCAGCGCTGGGATCTGCGCGGCGTCCACGATCTGCCTCAGGATCTTCTCGTTCACCAGCAGGTGCTGGCCGAGCTTGCGCTTCAAGTGCGGCGTGTTCTGGATGTGCGACACGTTGCCAGCAAACGCGCGCGCGTGCTGTCTGAATGGCGAGCGCAGCGACAGCAGCCCGCGGAAGCTCCTTGACATGTCGTTGGTGCTCAATTCGAAAGCTGCTCACATCAACTTGATCCGTTTCGAAGTGATCGCTCTTGTCACCACTGAAAGCTTTTCAGCCAATCGTTTTCATTACTGTTCGACTGCTTGATGCTATTGGCGGATAAAGATCGATGAAACGGGAATCGATTCGCTATAAACATGTCATTTACTGTCTCGCAGGCATCTGCACACCTCCATCTCCATCTGCTCTGCTCGCTTCATGAGCTCGCGCTTGCCGTCATGGCGCTCTCCTGGTCGCAAATCCTTCGAAGGCGCTGACCTGAAGAGGCGACACTCGAGCTCCTCGTCGTTCTCGCTCTTGCCTGGCGACCTGAGCCAGCTCGTATCAGCGGTGATGTCTGAGGGCTCAGCCATTCAAGCGAGCAGTGATATGCAGATGCAGTGACTCGGAGGTGTCCGGGGACTCGCGCGGATCCTCCGCGTGCAGCTGGACATGGGACTTTGCACGACCACACCGCAAGAAACCCAGGAGCTACTTGCGCGCCAGCAGTGGTTTGGCGTGAACTACATCGCGCCGAAGAAGCCCAAGTCGATCCTCGAGGTGATGTTCGCGACCGCCTTCAAGGACACGACGAACCTCGTGCTCGTGGTCGTCGCCGTGGTCTCCATCGCGCTGGGCGTGAGTGTCGGCGCCGACCCGAAGAAGGACTGGGTGGAAGGCGTCTGCGTGCTCGCGGCTGTGTTCGTGATCGCACTCGTCTCGGCGCTGACAGACGCGCAGAAGGAGAAGCAGTTTCAAGCATTGAATGCCGTGAACGACAATGAGAGAGTGCAGGTGATCCGCGACGGCGAGCCGTGTGAAGTGAGCAAGTGGGACCTCGTCGTCGGGGACATCGTGCGTCTCAGCGTGGGCGACATCTTGCCTGCTGACGGTCTGGCGTTCGACGCTCGAGAGCTCCATGTCGACGAGAGCACGATGACGGGTGAGTCTGAGTTTGTCGAGAAGCGTGGAGGAGGTGGCGATGACGATGCGGCGGGGCTGCTGCTTGCCAGCACGAAAGTCATGGAGGGCTTTGGCAAGATGCTCCTGCTCTGCGTCGGCGAGCACTAAGCTGTTTGTCGGCTGCTGGCTCGTGCAGGTCGCGCTGCAGGTGCTGATCGTGCAGTTCGGTGGCGAGCTCTTCCACTGCGCGGCGCTCAGTGTGGGTCAGTGGCTCGCGTGCGCGGGCTTTGGCGCGATTGCACTGCCGCTTGGGTTTCTGCTGCGACTGGCTCCAGTGGACGAATGGTGAATCGGAGGCGGATACGCTGACGCGCTCCAAAGAGGTTTTGTTTGTGGTGGGAGGCAGATGCGATGGGAACTTCGCAGCTGGTGTCGACCAGCGGTCCTCACTGCTGAAACCAGAAGGGATGGGCATGCAGTCGGATGCTCTGTGCCGTTCAAGACCCTAATC
The DNA here is from genome assembly GCA_023333815.1 of Globisporangium recalcitrans. Classification (NCBI taxonomy): domain Eukaryota; phylum Oomycota; class Peronosporomycetes; order Pythiales; family Pythiaceae; genus Globisporangium; species Globisporangium recalcitrans. The sequence continues at coordinate 13,515 of JAASFO010000585.1, forward strand.
GGAGACACCACAGGACTGCGCGAGCCTGCAGGTTCGCGGCCGACGGAATTGTGCCTGTTCCTACCTGCGACTTCGTCTTGAGCTCGGATGGTGACGTGGTCGGAGTTGTCTTTGAGTGCTGCTTTGGACCAGTTCGCCGATCCGTCCATCGTCAGGACGTTGTCCACTACACAAAACTGGTGGTGGAAGCATGAACCTGAAGGTTTCTTCACCAACCAGAGGTTGCCTCTCTTGCTTCTGCGCTAGTAAAAGAGTCAGAAAGAGACTCAACTTGATTTTGTTTCCTCAGTCTCACAAATATAATATATCATAAAGAAGTGGTTGAAATATCTTCAATCAGTTCTGAACTAACTAAAAGCAGTGGAAGAAAAGCGCCACCACTCTTTATGAATCCACGTGGTCTCTAATGCGTGATATTTATCGGTTCAGAATATCAAGCAAGAACTTCTGGCGCGTTCCAGACCAACATGTCTCTGCACGATTTCTCAGGAAGAAGCAGCTCTGATTGATCAGTTTGCCTCGTCAAGCACAGAAGCCCTGACAGCAACAGCAAGCAGCATGAGCCAAGACCCGCACAAGCCGACCAAGCAGGTGGAAACGGGTGTGCCCGTCGACTACCAGTACGCCCAGCAGCAGCACAACCAGCAGTACGCTCAAGGACAGTACCCACCTCCACCGTACGGCGCGGCGATGGGGGTTCCGGTCGCGGCACCTGGTCCGCAGCACGTGCAGGTGGACCAGTATGGCCGCCCGATCGTCACCGCCGTGCCCATGCACGTGACCACGCAGGTGGTCGCGAACAACGCCAACATCCGCCGCGACGCGCAGGGCAACGCGCTCTGCAACAAGTGCTCGGCGCCGTACCCGCTCCCGGCCGGCGCGACCAGCTGGCGGTACGTCCCATTTGCTTTCTTGTCATGTTCTTCTCCCTCTGTGAAAGAAGCGCGCGAGTGCTAATGGGCTTTGTGATAACTCTCTCTCTCTCTCTCTGCGTGTGTATGTGTAGATGCCGCAACTGCCACGAGCTGAACAACGCGAGCGTGTACGGCGACGAGTGCTGCATCATCTTGTAGTCGGATGCCCAGCCTGCAGACACACAACAGACAACGACACAGTCAGCCTCGCCCGTCCTATATTCGTGTGTCTCCCCATTTTCCGAGCCTTGTCAGAGAAAGAAGAGAAAAAAAGAAGACATCAACACTGACTGGCTCGACAAGCCCAAGGCACAGCGACTTGAGCAGGACGCGTCGTTCGAAGGAGCTGTGGAAGGTAGCGCGTGCCATTGTTGCTGCGCGCATGCCATTTTTCTTTCTTTCTTTCTTTGAGCTCGATAATATATATTTTCCCCACCGTTGCAGTACTCAGACGAACCGGTTGCTGTTATCTTCGATGCAGCATTTGCCCCGTGACACCGCCCAGTTGTTCAGGTTGCGTGCGAGTGGACTAACTGGATTGTAAATGAATGCATTGTGCGAAAGGTGCGTTCGCTTTCTCTCTGAATGCAACGCGGCAGTTGAAGCAGCAAGAACGACTCGGGAGCTCCCATCAGGATTTTGGGACTCTTTCGCTGCAGGCAAACCACTTCATTCCGAGATTTCTCCCTCAGCGCGAAGTAAGGCAAACACATCAATGGAAAGACTCACGATGGTGAGCACCTCCGCGACAATGAGATCGACCGAGCGCACGCCGCTCTTGACGCAGCAGCAGAAGCAAAATGTTGCAGTGGACCACTACGCGCGACCGGTGGTGGACGCCATGTCGCTCCCTGTCGACGCCGGTCAGCGCGCGACGACCGTGACTGTTTTGTTTGCAGCAAAGGACCTGCGCGAGAAAGACCGCGAGGGTCAAGTGATCTGCTCGAATTGTGAAGCGCCGTCCCAGCCAAGCCAGCCACTGCGACGAGAAGATCAAGGAGAGCAAGAAGGGTCAGAGCATCTGCGGGAGCAGGAGCAGCAGCGGTGCCAAGAAATGCAGTCTGAAAGGCGTTTGCTGTGGAGGTGCGTCGAGCCGACTGTTGTTTGCTGTTTCTCGATATTGGGCTGAAGTTTGGCTTGAGGATGGTGGTGTTCTCATACTCTCTCTCTTTGTAATACTCTCGGTTAGATGCTGGAATTGCAATATGCTCCACCACCGCCACGATCAACAAAACCAACAGCAACGACTGCAGCAGCAGCAGTCGAGCGCGAGCCGATTCTGCAGTCTCCAGTGACCACAATCAAGTTTTGAGTGCAAGTCAGAGCAGCTTTCCGCATTATTTTCCTCAGCTCTTCGGACTTTCTCATGCTCTAGCCATTTGCACCATGCACACAAACTCGAGATACCAGGTTGTGTTGTTCTCTTTAAATGCCTTTATCCATCTCCACTTGCTTTGGAACTTGAGCACAAGCCCGAAGACATCGCTCACTCGTCCCCCTCTCTGTGTGTGAGCTGATCTGATGCTTCCACGTAGATACGCACGTCTAGCCAGCTTCACTCTCGGATTCTCTCTCTCTCTCTCTCTCTCTCTCCATCTGCATATCACCACCATCCGCGCACCTCCGTTTAATTCAGTGGGTCCACCAGTCCTTCTTTCGAGTACTCGCGCAGGATCGCCGGGATCGACGTGGGCGGGATCATGCCCAGCTCCGTCACGACCATCGACACGTAGTCGATCGGCGTCACGTCGTACACGAGGTTGAGCAGCTTCAGGTCCGGGATGTCGCGCCAGTCCGAGAGCACGTGCGCACCGTAGTGGCCGCTGCGCTGGCCGCCATAACGAGCCTTCTCGGTGCAGAAAGACGACACGAGCTCGTCCGGGTCGCGCAGCTCGTTGTGCGTGATCGAGTCGAGCTGCACGCGGTCCGAGAACTTGTACGTCTCGCAGCAGAAGAGCACGGGCACGTTCGCCTCGCGCGCGTTCATCGCGACCAGCGCCGTGCCCACGCGGCCGACGGCCACGCCGTTGCTCATGAACGCCGATGCACCGAGGAGCACTTTCGTCACGTCGCGCATGATGTACGACAGCGCGTTGATGTGGATGTACGTGCACTGCAAGCCAGCGTCCGCGAGGCTCTTGACGAGCTTCTTGCCTTCAAAGTGCGGACGCGAGTCCACGACGATCACGCGGAAGCGCACTTTGCGCAGCTCGTGAGCCTCCTTGAGGATCATCTCGACCACGTTCGAGCGCGCGTACGTCAGCACGACGTCGCCCTCTGCGATCTTGGACTGCGCGTTCTTCGACACGGCACGCATCGCCAGGATGATGCGGCTCTGGATGTACTCGTCGATCTCCGCGAGGATGTGCCTCTTCGCCTCGTCGTCGCTCAGTTCCGGAGACGTCGTGCTGATGATGCTGCGCAGACTGCGGATCGCGTTGCCCATGCTGATGCAGTGCGGACGGCAGTCGATCAGGTACTGGATCAGCGGACGCAGCGACTTGTCCAGGTCGCGACTCAGCACTTTGTTCAGCGGCGTCACGTAGTCTGCGATCACTTCCTTGAACGCGTTCAGCATCGCGATGCAGCGCGCGTTGCCGCCCGAGATCTTGCCCTCCGCGTACTTGAGCCCCAGCGAGAGCACCGATGGGTGGATCTCCTTGTTCGAGAACCCGACGTTGAGCGACAGCGAGCTCTCGCGCTCGTACTGCGGCAGGTGCGAGAAGAGCGGCACGTGCTTCTGCGCCTGCGTGCGCACGACCACCGACGCCTTGGAGCGCTTCGCGATCTTCTTCGCATCATCGTACTGGAGACGCACGCCGCTCGCAGCGACCGCTTCCGGTTTCTTCGCGAGCTTCGCCGCAGCAACAGCGGCCGCGGACGGCGCTTCTCGGGACGCACGCTGCGCCTCCTGCATCGCGCGACGCTCCTGCTTGCTCATCTTCTCGCGCTTTGGCGCAGGCGCGCCATTTTTTGCCGCAAACGCCTCGGCCGCTGCAAATAGTACATGTCCATGTATCATCAGTC
>JAASFO010000586.1:0-17414 GCA_023333815.1 Globisporangium recalcitrans
GACAGCCACTTTGCTTGTTGCGAGCATACAAAGTGACAGGTGCAGCATCGACTGAAATGGAGGCAAACGGCAGAATTGATCGTGCTGCTTGTGAGAGGGTAGGTATTATCACAGTCGATTTTGGCAGTGTTGTACCGTTCTAGTTCTTAACGCTCGTTACAAACCTTGTCAAAAAACACGCAACCTCTCACACTCAGAAAACACTCTTCCACTTTTCACCCCACAAGGTTCCCAACGTCCGCATCACCAAATCTGTATGCCACTGCTGTATTTGTGACCCAATTGCAGAGACGGCTACAACGCTGGCTCCTGCACGAGTGCGAGTCTTTGCGACAGAATAGTGTATAGGCTGAAGGGAGGGAGGGGAAAGCACAGTCATTCGAACGCAGCGCCTCCAAGCCACACAGCAAACCACCAGACAGGAAGACTGCAGACGATCGACATGGTGCTCTACGGTCTCATCAAGAACATGCCAAAGACGCAGGCCATGACCGTCACCCTCGGCGGTGCCATCGGTCTCTCGTACATGGGCTTCGCGTTCCTCCGCTACACCGGTGCGTGCTCCAACACACAGAACAACGCAGACGCAGCAGCAAATAGTCTGCCAGCGGGGGTTGATGGCGGACGGTTGTCTGCGTTCATCCCCCCTGTCGGTCTCGATACTGGAGCGGCAAGCGCTTGGCGTGACTGCGTATTGTGTTTCCTATGCGGAATGCTGACGTCGTGTGTTTATGTTGTGTTATGATTGACGTGGTGTCATTAGGTCCAGACTTCGGCGGCGCCGCCCCAGGTGAGCCAAAGACCACGTCTGCCGAGTGGCAAGCCGCTTCGGTTGAGTACAGCAAGGTGCAGAAGGCCAACCCGATCCGCCACTTCAAGCAGTAAACTCCCACCCAATACATGCATTTTGTTCGTGCGTCGACGTTCATCCCCGCCACTTTAACGCAATGTCAGCTGCAGTCATCAGCGCATGGACGGAAGGAGTGAGCTGTTGGCGCTCGATTCAAGCGGAGCGCGGAGAAGAAAAGAAATTATTGCGCAAGTGTCCCTATATGAATGGAAGAAGAAACAAGAAGAAAAAAGAGAGAGAGAAAAGGTGACAATGTGTGGTGTTTCTTTCGTGTGCGTGTAAATGCGTGTGGCTCTCTTCCTAGTTGTGACTCTTTCTTCACCGCACTCGCCACGACGGAAGCTGTGAGTCGACCACCAATATGGCTGACTCTGATGGCTGTCGGATCTTCACACAGCTGGGAGCGGACCAAGTGACTCTGACCGACTGCCTTGACGCTTCAGTTTCAGTTTCCCTTGCTGCTCCCATCGGCTCCGGTCACAGCTACGACTGTATCTTCACACTCTGCTCATTCACAAAGGGTCACAATTCCAGTCAGGTTGGTGTCTTCACAATGATACCCACGATGGCGTCCACACCTCAGTCATCGAATGCACTCAACGCACCAATGCCGCGATCTCTGCATTCCGCTGCGCCTCCGCGCGGTTCCACTCGTCGATCGCAGCTTTCTGGAGCGTCTTCTCCAGCTCCAGCTCTTCTCGCAGCAGCGCTTCGTCGTCCCCTTCCTCGCGAACTCCAAAGTAGTCGGGCTCGATGTTCTTGAGCATGTCTTGTCTGTAAACAGCCATCAGCAGCAGCAAGGTAGTCACAAGAAAAGCATGAGCGACTCCAGTCTCATGATAAAATAAACAAACACATAGCAGATCACAAGCCCACATACCTGGATCGCTTCTTCGGCGCGCGCTCTTCTTTCTGGAACAGCTCGCGCACGCCTGGGAGGTTCTTCGCCGCGCCAAAGTACTTGTACCCGCCCGCACCTTGCACCGCGCTGCCGTCGGCATCGTACGCCTGCGGCTGCGTGCGCGAGTAGTCCGGTCCGCCCAGCTCCACGATGCGCTTCTCCCAGTGGCGCTTCTCGCGCATGCGCTTGTTGATCTCGTCGTTCAGGTCGCGGATCACGTGCTCACCAGAGCCCGCTGCAATAATATCGGGGAAACAACGTACAAACAGGCACATACCAGTCAGATCCACAAGCATATGGCAATACGGTAAACAACACACAGCGTACCATTCTGGATGTCTGCGACCTTCTTGGAGATCTCGCGGATGATCTGTCGCCGCCAGCGCTCGGCGTCCTTGAGGTTGTCGCACTGCGATGCCAGGTACGGGCGGCGACTGAGGACACCAAACACGGAAACGCACACACAAGACGCATCATATCTCAGCTCTCACTGTACGAAATCAAGAGCAACGAGTGCGCGCAGATAGCCACTGGCACGCACTTCTTGAATGTGTCGGAGAAATCCTGTTTCATGGACGTCCATCGGTTCAGGAGCGACTGCGCCTTCTCTTCATTGCGCGCCATTTTTGATCTGCTTGCTGCTTGCTTGTTTGTCAACAGGCAGCAGAGTGAGCTTTTGCGAACTGGTGGAGGTTGCTCGAAGACATTGACTCAGTTGGGAATGTCGCTTGAACAGTAAGTTCGAGCGAGTTTGTAGGTACGATGCGTTGCAACTCACTTTTGGAATCAGACACTGGCTGCAGCTATTCTTGAGCATCTCGTCGAGACTAAAATAGGGTCAAGAGGTTTGCTGCAGCAGGATTGCATCACTGCAGCTTTTGATCGATTGCGCGCCAGGACTGAACGAGCGGCTCAAGAGACTGCGATCGAGCGCGCAGCTGCATGGGGCTCTATGGGTGATGGCCATCGGGACGAGACCATTCCAGTCCAAGTCTTCAATTCGGTGCAACTCGTGAACGTCCACGTGCCGCCCAGCGACATCGACAAGTGCGTGCGCTTCTCGCTGGTTCGTTGCGTCGTCTCGATCTTCAGTCTCGTGCTCGTGGCGACCGACATTCCACGGACGGGACTCGGCTTGCGCATGGGCGAGTATTTCAGCCCAGTGGCGCCAGACTCCGCCATGAGCTTTGGTCCCTACGCGTATCAAGTTGCGCACATCCACAAGGATGAACCTTCGCAGGAAAACGGAAACGCTTCGGCGTATACTGGGAGCTGCGAGGGAGAAGCCATCGACGCCGTGGACGTGTGGTCGTACAAGTTCGACTCGCTAAGTATCCCGACGCGAGCGCTGGCAGAACATCTGGACGTGAGCGCGTATCCACCGTGCGTCTTGTATCGAGAGGCATGTCGGGGTGGTGGACTGAGTCTCCAGACAACGTTTGCGATGCTTGACGAGCTGATCTCAGCTTTCACAGAGCGGTATTCCCCACGACAGCCAGTCAGAAGCAAGGAGATGCATCCAGCAACGCAGTTCACGTTCGAGACCGAGTCGCTGTGGATCGACCGGTTGCACCACTTCTTGGTCAAGTTTCTCTGGAAGCACAGCGAGCTGCGCGTCCATTCGGCTCAGTACTTTGATTCGTCAAGCAAGCAGCTTCGCACCAACATCTGCGACCCAGTGCCCGACCTTGGTTCACCAGCAGCACGACCCAGTATTTGCTACCACCCGATCGGATGGCCCTGCGATCATCCAGAATTGGGGTCGAGTGTCCAAGTCCCCATGTGGGATCATCTCGCGATACGATTGTCAACCTTGCGACGACAATACCCAGAACTTGAGTTGGATCTCACGATACTGTCGACTCGGGCTACGCTTGCGAGCCAACCGTGGGTGATCATGCCGAGTGTTTCGTATGCGACCGACAACCTGGAGATCACGACTCTGATTCGCGGCAGAAAGTGTGAGCATCACCATATGAGCGAGAACAGTTCCTGCGCGACCGTGTTAGTCGACGACTATCGGTGCGAACGCGTGACAGTAACGAGCGATACAAACCAGTGGTACGCTGTGACAAGCATCTTGCGCGGAACCGATCAGGCGTACATGTGGATCCGAATGGTGTGCATTTGGATCGGATGCTACAACGCTCGATCTGCCGAGGCAAAGTTTCGATCCGCTGACCTGCAAACCAGAACCACCCATGCTGTGCTGACACTTGCGAAGATCCCAAGCCACATCGTCATCTACGGAAGCTGGTTTCCGGTGTGTTGCTACGCGCTAGCGCACTCTGTCGACTGCGCTCTGATCCACATGATCAACGACAGTGTTTGGGTCACAATCAACGGCTCGGTCACCTTTGATCCGATCCGATACTTTCTCGTTGCTTCGATCCAGATGCGGAACATCTGGTTTGTGTCGCTTTTTCTGAAATTGGTCGCGCTGGCCAACCACTACTTCCTCGAGGCGCGCGCAAAGCACTGGACGCATGCGGATGGGGTCGTCGGAGTTCGAGGCACTCTCATTGGCGTGATCTCGGGACTCACAGTGTTCGGACCAATGCGCGCTCGAAGCTTTCGCGATTCGTCCATCGTGAGATTTGAGGCTCTTTCCGAACACGACCCGCTCCGCGGCGGGTTCAGTTTGGCGTTCGATAGCACAGCCGAGTACGGCTTCCGCTTTGACGTCAAGGTGCTCACGATCGTGGTGCTCGCCATCGTCGTTGTGGCTCGTGTTGTGCACCTGATCGTCCCATTGGCCGTGCCGAACGCCAATATTGCCGTGTCATCCCGATCGCATTTCGTACCTTTCAGCGCCAACACCCTCTGGTCGAGAGGGTCACTGGTCACGTATTGGCGCGTGCGCACGGGTTTCTCGCCAGCAACTACAGCGCCAACAACCCTCGCTGCACTGCACTGCAGCAACCCTCAAACCCCGCACCTCGAGTACCAAGGAAGAAGTCGAGTCATGCCGTGACTTCACAGGAAAATCGCACCTCTCGAGCGCATCACAGCTGCGCGACACCTGGTTTCGAGGACACTCCGCCTCCCGACACTGCAACCGATCGACGAATGCGAAGTCTGCATCGCCAAGCTCAGGAAAAGCAAACAGTCTCGCTGGCAGCTGGTGCAGGGGTGCCCGAACCACGACACTCTGGCGCACCTTGAGCTGCGTACCAAGGAGCACTGGTCGATCGCGCGTCTCAAGAACATCGCTGTGATGACCGACCCCCTTGTGCTCTTGCGCCTGTGTCTGGTTGGCCATCCGCTGTACATTTCTCGCGTCAAGCTCCGAAGCGAATCAGTACTGCAACCGCTAACGCATCACACAGCAACAATGGGGGAACACGGACGCATCAGAAACCAGAGCCTGACGCCTGTCTCTGAGTCAAGATCCATCGTTGAGAGCCTGGGGGACCATGAGCCTTTGTCTCCTCCCGACAGCCAAAGCAGAATGTACGTGTTGCCGTGTCCGCTCAACGAAATCCTGGAATGCTTCGACTCCTTTCCAGAGTACTGCGACGACCTCCTATCGCGCTACGAGCTGGTTGCCATGACAAATTCGAACTCGCTGCCGTGGACAGCTCTGGTCAATTGTGGGTGAAGAGAGGAGTAGATGGTTGTATAATACGCAATTAAGCTACCTGTGTGCTTGAGCAACGAGGACTCATCGTGCTCGCTCGGGTCTCGAACCATTCTTCAAGTTGCGTCGCGGTGACAGTCTGGGGAAGACTGAGCTGTGCTTGGCGCTGCGTCTTTAGAGATAAATCTTCTTGCTGGGGTCGCGTTTCGCGTAGAGCACGATGTTGTCCACCGCGTACTCGTTCATCAGCAGCGCATCGCCGTTGTCGAACCGCAGTCGCTTCTTGTGAATCAGGTCCGGGTACATGTCGTCCGTGAGGATCTGGACGTACTGAGCCGCGGCAGTGGTGTTCGGGCTCTGCTTCACGCGCGCAGTCGGAACCAGGATCACCGCGAGGGCGAGCAGACACATCACAAAGCAGCCAATGAAAGTCGCGACCGCAGACATCGCGGACACCGAGAAAGAAAGCTCCTTCACTTCCAGCGCGCCGTCGAGATTCAGCCGCTTTGCCGAGTTGTCGTTTTTAGGATCCACCTTCACCAACTCGGTCGCGATGGCATTCTGGAACAGGTAGAACAATGCTGACGTGTACATAGTCTGCAGCGGCTTCTCCACGTAAAAGTGGTTGCTCTCGATGTGTCCAATGTACGAGTCGACCAAGCTGTCGCATCGAGACGTGCTGCCGAACACACCAGGAGCCACGTACCCGATGTTGTTGTTGTTGATCGGGTACCAAGTGAACTCTTCGTTAGTGTCAGCCAACGGGACGACGACCGGGTTCAGACTCAGCAGACGCAGCGGGCGGGAGAAGTTCTTGTCAGTATGGTTGCTCGGAATGAAGTCTTCCCCGACCAGCAGCACACTTTCGCCGTCGTGCAAACGCATCGTAAGCCCCTGGCAATTCGTGTCCGCGCAATTTGCGTTGAAGTCCGCGTTCAGCGCCGTGTACTTCCACGACAGTTTCCCGAAAGAGACAGACATGTAAGCCTTCGGGTTCACGAGCTTGCGCTTTCTCTTGGTCGAGTCCAGCTCAAGCGAGTCTGCTGTGATGTACGACCCAAGCCCATACAGCATCAAGGCGTCTTCCATTGGCTCGCAGTTCGGGTAGAACCCGTACAGCTTGTCATCGAGCAAAAGGTCTTCGCCGCACTTGTTGACATAGGGCGTGAGCAAGAACTCGCTGCGCACAAAGAACTTGTCATTGAACGACTTGTAGATGCATCTGTCCACCCCGCACTCGTCCGCGTCGAGGAAATGCACGGGCACACTCGTGTTGGCTGAATCGAACTCCAGGTCGTCAAGCGCGTAGCCTCCCTCGAGCGGGACGTCGATCGTGATAGTTTCGAGCAATATCTGGTCCGTCACGTGGAACTTCTGAAAACCCAGTTTGACGTTCGTGTCCGTCTTCGTCGGCACCGCATTGGTCACAAGATCGACCATCTCGACCACCAGCTTGGCGAACGTGGCATTTCCAGGCGCCTGCAGGGCTAACACACTCGGGACGTACGAGTCGACACCAAAGCATTTGATGTCTTGTTCGATTTCATTTGCTTGCTGTCGAAGTCGGCGTTGTCGTCCCAGCTCATCATCATCGCTGGCAGGAAGCAACAGTGTGCAGTTGTACGAAAACCCAAAGTCCATGTTCGTCACTGACTGCTCGAAGAGGAAACCGCCCTGCACAACCGTTTCGATCGCGACCATCACGTCCAAGCTGTCGCTTGCTGCTTGAGCATTGTACTTGGCTGGATCCTTCTTGTATTCTCCGTACGTGAACTCGATGGACGACTCTGGAATGAGACCGTTTGGCAGCAAGCCGATGTTCCAGTCGTTCATCGGGAAACCCAACGACAACGACGTGGACTCCACTTGGTTGATCCGTGGGTGCTCCTTGTCCTGGTTTGTGACGCCGCAAGCGTTCTTCATCTCGAACGGCTCAACATAGCCGTTCACGACGCTCTGCAGCACCGTGTTCGCCACGGCAGTGGGCTTTCCCAAGGTCGCTTTCGACGAGCTGTTGGTCGCGGCGGATGAAGCCGAGAGTGGCGCTGCATACAGGTCTTCCAATTTGATGTTGTGCTCAATGGCTGCGGCAGCTTGACTCACATAGAGACTCGCGAGCCCGACGTTGATGAGGATGAAGATGATCTTGAAGACCCAGAAAAGCGCGTTCTTTTTCGCCTTGGACTCGACGCGGTGCGGCTGGTCACCCGGGAAGAGGCTGCAGTTGTGCAGATACGTCTGGAGCGTCGGGAACAAGAGCGTCTCGCAATACAACTCGAGGGTTTTGCTGATCATGAACATGATCGGACCCGAGATCGAACTGTACTTGCTCACGAGGTCGTCGGCGACCGAAGACGAACCTTCGACGTCGTACACTTTTGAGCGCAGCGTCATGCCTTTGAAGCTGAACACCGCGTACGCGATCGAGAAGCCGAGTCCGAGCACGAGCACTACCACATACCGCACCGTGCGCAGCGACATGTAGACGATCGTGTGGTGGTCAGCGTCATCCCCTTCTTCCTTCCACCGCTGCGACTGCTGCTGCTGCTGTTCAAGCGCCGCAGCAGCGCTCGCGTTCGACTCGGACGTGGACGAGCGCGTCGTCTCGTGCTCGCGCCGCCGCGCAGCCGCACTCGCGCCGTCCTCTTCGCGCGGAGACGGCGTCGCCGCAGAGCCGATCCGGTCGAGACGCATCTCTCGCTCGTGTGCCTTTTCCGCGAATGGCTGCATGCGAGTGGCCTGCTTGGCTGGCGTCCACAGACTCATGGACGCATTCTGCAAGTCGCTGTTTTTGATTCCAATTTTTGTGTGTGGAAGCAATTGAGTTCAGCATAGAGCGTCCCTTTTTTTGTGGCGACATACAAAAAGCAAGTTGCTTTGAGAGCAGACAACAAACAGGAAAAGTGATTTCCTGTTTTGTGCTTGATTCACTAGTCTGAGCTGACTGATTTGCTCCAAGTGGTGTGATTTATATCATTTCAGAGGTCAACTCAAATAGCAGTATAATAGTACTGCAATAATCAATAGCATCGGTTTATCGACAGTGTGCATTTTCAAAGGGGAAACCAGTCTTCACTTTTGTTTGTAGTCAGATCGCCATGATACCACCCTGATTTGAGCATGTTGGCGAGAAGAAGAGAGTGCGAAGTGAAGCAGCAGGCTTCTATGGACGACAGCTACCCGCGCATGCATCCCTCTCTGTCGCTAGACTCATTGAGCAAAAGGAACGATGGCAGATGCGTCCGAGCTCTATGGCTACAGCAGCACCACCCGCGGCGGCGCGAGCCGTCCGTTCGAGCTCTCCGACACATCCATGACCGAAGGCGTATTCTTCGGGATCGACTCGCCCGCCACAATCGACTTCGCGAACCACCTAGGAGCGCCGTCGACGATGGACGGCGGCAGCATCGTGGAAGGCACGACACCGACCCACCGACGCGACCTGGCGAGCGTCGAGAGCGGCAGCGGCTACGAGGTGATGAAACCGCGTCCAGAGATCATTCTGCGCTGGAAGCGCTTCAGCACCGCGCTGCTCGTGTCCGTGCTGTTCGTCGTGGGGCTCACGCTGTGGTTCTGGCAAGGCATCGTGGTCGAAACGATCAAGGAGCCCGTGGGAGACTCGACCAAGAGTGAGAGACTCCTGCGGGAGTACAACACCTACTCGGGAGTTACGATGGGCATCTTCGAGGCGTTCTTGGGACTCGGCTTTGCGAATTTCTTCCCCGCGTTCACAGTGTACGTGCACAACCTCAAGTGGTGGCCGGGCGACGACCCGACGGTCAAGGCGAGCAAGGTGAAGAAAGTGATGCTGCTGCTCTTCTTCCCTCTCATGATGATCGCAGTCGGCAACAGCTTCTCGGCGCTCCAGGCAGGGTCGTCCACGCTGCGTCTCGACGTCATCATGAGCTCGACGACGCTCGGTCACAACAAAAACAATTACACGCTGCCAAACATCACGGAAGTGGAGGACTTTGTTTCCTTCCACGAGGAGACGATCCTCAGAACTGCCGTGCTGCGCCAGTCTACGCCGTTCCAGTACGTCAAGTCGCGGTGCGAGAGAGCCATAAAAACTCAAAACGACACATCAGAGCAGGCACTGAGGCGAATGGCGGACATCGACTCGACCGCCGCTGTTTTCGGCTTCCCGCTCAAGGAGTGGAGTCGCGAGATGTACCCGTCGCTGTCGACAAAGTTCTCGAAAGAGCCCATTGATCTCGACACGTCTTTTGAGCTCCTCTTCCAAGGTCAGGCGTTCCTCGAGCGCTCCGTGGGAGGTCTCCCCACAAAGCGATGCCGATACTTTGCGGCCAATAGCTCCGAATCATGCACCACGCGCAAGACGAACAGCACGAACCTCAACCAGCTGTACGGCTACTTTGACGGCACGAAGAAGAAAACGGCCGAGGCACTGAAGAAGGAGATCATCAGCGGCATGCAGAGCGCGTTCTTCAATGATCTCGAGGAAGAAGATCTTTTCGAGATTTTCTACTGGTCCTTCAACATCAGCGCGCAGATCAAAGTGCAGTATATGGGATTCCAAATGCCGCTCAAGCCGGATTTCGAATTCGGGCTCCCGAACGACACGGAGGTCTCGCCGAAAGGCTGCAGGGGATCGGGATGCGAGTACCGGTACAAGCTGCTCGACAGCGACGCTTTCTGTGGAGGGAGCTCGTGCATTCTCCCAGACTGGCAAGCCTACATGATCCCAAAGAAGCAGGGATCGATGATGCAGCACAAGAAGAACTGTCAACAGAAGAAGATGACCTTCGACGAGAACCTGCAGACGTTTATCCCTGGAGGGTGTGAAGATGAAGAGAACTCAGTATTCGTCCACGGTTTTGGATCGCGCATGTTCTTGGACTCGTTCGGCATGATGGACTCCTCGGAGACTGGCAAGAACGATCTGCCGTACGCAAAGAACCCGCGACGATCTCTCGGGATTACGCTGGGCAAGCTCGTGTGGAGTTACGCCGACCTCGCAGCACCGTTTGATGCCACGTGTCTGGACGACACAAATTCCTGCATTGGTTTAAAGCATACGCTGCAGCCAAGCGGTCGGTATGTGCTCATGGGGAAAAACCGTTTGCCCCCGAAAATCGCCAAGTCCGACTTTCACCAGCCCATCAACTTGTTCCAGCTAACAGCGCCGGCGATTATGTCGCCTCGTGGGAATAAAGCACTTGCGGTGCTCGAGTACGTCGACCCAGACTCATTTCTTTCCAAGAACGCGACGATGACCGTTACGTTGGCGAAAGACAAGTGCTCGGTGCTTGCGGACGCATTTGTCAGTCATATTCGCTCAAACGTCTACATTCTCTACAATGCCTACCAGCCCATGTACATGTCGGCGCTGCTCTACATTTTCCAGAACGCTGCAGTGACAAAGATCCGACAGAACGGCGACTCTGCTGATGCGACCACAAAGACCCGCCTTGCCGGCGACCGAACCGTGTCCAAAGTCCTGATCCAGAACACCGATGTCGGCGTGTACACGGTCTGGATCGGCTGCGTCGTGCTTGTGATCCTGGCGTTTGTGACGCTCATGTTCCCAAACGAGCGCGCGCGGCTGTCGCCCATGATGGGCAAGAACGCGCGCGCAGAGCGGTTCGTGGCTGTCCAAACCGAAGAAGTCTACCCGAACCTTGTGTACATGAAGCGCTTCCGCATCGGCAAGACGGGCGAGGCGATCAAGTTGAGCGAGTTCTCGGTCGAGTCGGTCAGGTTGCACCACAAGATGGAGGAAGACGAGCAGGTGTTCCTCTAAGGATGCGGGCTGACACTCGCTGTGTCCATTGTCAGTGAGTACCCCCTCTATCATTTATATCTAAGCATTTTGTTGCCCTTGACATGACAGCTCCACCTGGAAACGAACGCGTTTCCACTCGACTCGGCTCATTTTATTACCAGGATTGCCAGCCATTCGACCCAGCTCACAGCCAGAAAGATCTCGACGATGTTCTTGTTCGGGTATATATATGTCTCCCGTCGCGAAGCTGCTGAGTTGAACGCACTTTTAACGCTCGCGCGCTGGCTCAGTCCCAGTGCAGGTTGGCAAGACCTCGGGTTCTCCGCCAAAGCCTGCATATCGCCCCAGCTCGCCAACCCATCCGAGCATGCCCCTCCGGTCTGGTGGGAGCGCGACTGTCACCAGGAGCCTGGACCGCGAAAGGAGTCATTGTCCCCAGCACTTGAGTCCATTCGTCCAGACACGCGCCTCGAGGTGTTGCCGAGTGACTGGCATCTCTCAGAGAACGATATCGACAGGTGTCTGAGCTTCTCGCGCGCGCGCTGCGTCATGTCGTTCATCTCGCTCTGTCTGCTTGTGACCGATATTCCGCGCACGGGGCTTGGCGTCGAGGACGTGTACCAGCTTTTCCCAAACAAAGCAGGACCCAGCATGGCGATGCTCTTTGGTTCCTGGGCGTACCCGGTCGCGCACATTTGGCAACACGCTGCTACCAGCAACAGCACTGCCAGCAATGATGCTACAATACTGTGGTCTTCAAAGGCAAGAAAGGCAACAATGTGATCAAGACCGCAAACCTGTGGTCATACGAGTACGACACGACATCCGTAGCCATGCGCGGCATCATGGAGCTCCTCAACCTGTCGGAGCTGTATCCGCACAAATTGCCGCGAACCAGGGAGAGCAGCAGCGGCGCGTCGACAGCTGCGACGTTGAGCCTCAACACGACGTTTTACGAGCTCGACACCCTCGTGAGCGCGATCCGGTCCCTTCTATCAGAGCAAAGCCGCGGTGACAACGCACGCGCACAGCACCAAGGCTCGACCGGCTGCACCATCACTTGTACCGATTCACAAATGCCAACACGCGGTGGCGCATCCACTCGATCCACTCGTATGCGGTCTACGGGAGCTTGTTCCCGTGCTCTCGTACTTGCTAGCACACGTGACCGACTGCAGCTTTGTGGATCTCTTCCTCGAGAGTTATTGGACGACTGTGGGTGAGCGAGCAAGTGTCCACAATTCTTGGACAATGTGCGTCGGCAAATTTTGATGGCAACTGGAGTAGTGCTGAGGTTTGAAAAGAAGACACTTCATCTTCGAGAATGTGTCCGTCTTGCGTGGACAACGCACACCCTGCACTCTTTTCTTGTGGACTATTGAAGGAAATGAGAAACAGAGGACGAGAGGGCAACTGAGTGTGGGTCGAGCTTTTTTGTTTCTTCGTCTTGTGTTTATCATCGAACTCTTCATCTTCTGTGGCTGAACCTCGGATCTTCCTTCCGTCTTTCTTGTCTAAATCTATGAAACATCCATTTAGCGACCACCAGCTCCACCTGATTTCATCGCGCACTTACTCCTGCGTGTCAGTGTCGCGACTGAGACGACCGATTCCATTCAAAGCGGCGACACGGTACGCCTCGGCGAGCGTCGGGTAGTTGAACACAGCGTCGCGGAAGTACGTGATCGAGCAGCCCATCGCCATGGCGACCTGGCCGATATGGATGATCTCGGTCGCGCCTTCGCCGATCGCGTGGACGCCAAAGAGCTTCAGCGACGTCGGGTCGAACAGGATCTTGAGCATGCCGCCAGCAGTGCTGCCGCTCATCTGACCCTTGGCGAGCTCCGAGTACTTGGCAATCCCGATCTCAAAGTTCACGCCCTCTTTCGTGAGCTGCTGCTCGGTCTTCCCGACCATCGAGATCTCGGGGATCGTGTAGATGCCGTACGGGTAGTTGCCGTTCTCGAGCTGGCTCGTGATGAGCTCTTCCTCCTGGTCCCACATGTGGCACGCAGCGAGGCGTCCCTGCTCCATGCTCGTCGACGCAAGCGACGGCGCGCCGATGCAGTCTCCGACAGCGTAGCTACAGCCAGTTTGAACAGGTTTAGAATACCAATCATAAAACTGATAATAACCACGAATCTGCAGCTTACATGTGCGGCTGACTTGTCTGGTAGCTCTTGTTCACAGTCAGCAGTCCTCGAGGGTTGCGCGAGAGGTCGACGGCTTCCAGGTTCAGGCCGTCCGTTGCCGCCTAGAACCAAATAAAAAAATAGCAGGTGTTTTGCGACAACGTACACACAAACACAAAGCCCATCGTTAGAGAAAGCCTGCACTACACAAGGCATCGAGACGGATATGCGAGACCTACCTGACGTCCGACAGTGTACAGCAGCGCATCGGCACTCGTGATCTTGCCGCTGTCAAAGTGCACCGTGACGCCGCTTTCCGTTTTCTACAATAGAAACGGATTCGGTCGGTAGAGCCGACAAAGCTGAATATCAAAGGACTGAGAGTTCACTGTCGCCATACCTCAACGCGCTTGATCGTCTCGCCGAGCAGGAAGCGCGCACCCTTGCTTCGCATCTCGTACGTGAGGTTGCTGATGATCTCGTCGTCACAGAACGACAGGATCTGCCCATGTCACACAACCATCACAACCACGTATCAGACAGTCCGTCAGTCGAGCCCTTTTCACCTCTCCTAGCTAGTTTTCACACCATAATGAACAAGCAAACAAACGCACCTCTGGACGCCCGTCGACGACAGTGACCGAGTGACCAGGTACGACGTTCATCATCGACGCGTACTCCATGCCGATGACGCCGGCGCCGACCACGATGAGCGAGCGCGGCAGCTCGCGGATGTCGCCGCTGAGGATCTGGTCGCTGTCGAAGATCACTTTGCCGTCGATCGGCACGAGCGGGTTGTGCGCCGGCCGCGTGCCGCAGGCGATCAGGAACTTGTCGGCGCACAGGCGCGAGACAGTGTTCGCGGCGTCGTAGTCGCTTTCGCCTGCGTCAGCTCCGCCAGCGGCAGCAGCCTCCGGCGTGTCGCGCACGATCGAGATCTCGTGGTCGTTCTCAAAGCGCGCGAGCCCCGGGATGTAGTCGACGCGCGCGGCTTTGAGCTGCGCTTTGATCACGTCCACCTCCGAGTTCACCACGCGCTTGACGCGGTAGAGGATGTCGTCGATCGTCACGGTCTTCATCGAGTACGACTTGCCGTAGAAGCTATAGATAATGATAGCATTGAGATGAATACACATGGCACCATAAGGTCAGCCAATCAATCAGCAGTTCGTTCACACCATTTGCCAGCACGGGGTTGGTTCTAATGAGCGTACCCGTGGTGGCGGTACCCCGAGAGGTGCAGCACGGCCTCGCGGAACGTCTTGGACGGGATCGTGCCGGTGTGCACGCAGACGCCGCCCACGAACGCCTTCTTGTCCACGACCGCGACGCGCTTGCCCTTCTTGGCCGACTCGATCGCGCACTGCGTGGCCGACGGACCGCTGCCGATCACCACGAGGTCGTAGTTGGCCACCTGCGGCTTGATGAACGACACCATGCGCTGCTGCTGCTGCTGGAAGAGGTGCTGGTTGCTGCGGAGCAGCGCCGTGCGGCCGAGCGCGCGCGCCGCCAGGAGCTTCGCAACCGCCATCTCTCGTTTCGTCTCGGAGCTGCTTGAATTGAATTGGTATGTCAAAATGGTGTGCACAGTCTGCTTTGACGAGAGGTGCACGAAAAACCTCAGAAGTGAGGTCACTCTACAGCCTCTGATTGGCCGAAAATCACATCTTCGATTCTCAGCAACTCAAAACTGACTGCGGACTTTATTTTCAGCCAATAATAGAAGCCGAGGAGAAGAGGTCTGCTTGATGCAGGCACTCAAATTCACACACATTAGGTGCTTGATCCATCATCCATGCTGAAGGTGTTCGTGACTGTGGGGACGACCAAGTTCGACGCGCTCGTGCAGGCGCTCGACTCGGACGAGTGTCTGGAGGCGCTCGCGGCGCGCGGCTGCACGCACCTGCTGCTGCAGATCGGCCACGGAGCGCACGTGCCGCGCGAGCGCAGTGACGCCGCGCCGGGGTTGCAGATCGCGCACTACCGCCACAACCCGCAGTACAAGCAGGACGTCGAGCGCGCGGACCTGGTGATCAGCCACGCGGGCGCCGGCTCCATCATGGACGCGCTGTCGCTGCGCAAGAAGCTCGTGGTGGTCGTGAACACGTCGCTGATGGACAACCACCAGACCGAGCTGGCGGAAGCCATGGCCGAGCAGCAGTACTGCGTCGCGACCACGTGCGACGCGCTCGCCGAGACGCTGCGCACCGCCGACCTGAGCGCATTGCGAGCGTACCCGGACCCGGACGAAGACGCGTTCCCGAGATTAGTGGACCACGTGATGACGGCGAGCGTGAGTAGCAGCAGAGGAGAGAGTGAGGGTGAGGGTGAGCAGAAGAACAAGGACGCGTGAGGTCGGTCTCTGTAAGTGCGTACTATATACGGCCATGTGTCAAAGTGTATTGGCTGTCAGTCTTGCTCTTGCCTCTGTCTGTCGTTCTACCCTGAAACCCAAGAGTCCGCACGCAGCTCCAGTATGTGCGTGATGTGCAACGACCCTTCCGATCTCTCCCTGGGCAAAGGAACCCTCGACGTGGAGCTGCTGGCTGTCGAGAGCGAGCAGCTCATCCAGACGTCAAGTTTGTGCTCCGTAGCGTGCTGCCGCTCAAGCCAGGAGTGGACTCCTCCAGTCCCTTCACCACTCCCCATTATTGTGAACCACGCGGACTGTGCACCAGATGAGACGCCACGCGAGTTCCTCGACATCATGAGAGCGGCGCTCGATGTGGACAATCTCCCGCAACTATCCAACAGCACACCGCGAGGAACGTCGTCATCGAACCCTTGCACCATGAGAGATCCTTAGTGTGCGTGGTGTGCCGCTGAGGAGCAGCTACGCAGCACGATGAGCTCGAGGCTCCGAGGCTAACTTGCCAGCTGGAGGATTCAACAATCGAAGACACGATCGTCTTATTCACTAACTGTACAGGATGGTTATGCGTTTAATGTATGTGCGTGTGTTTGTCCACTAGTACTAGACTTCCACTAAATCCATTGCGAGAGCGGCACGATCTCATCATCGCCGTTGTCACTCGAATACGAAGATGCCAACGGCTCGCCTGACTCCACGTACTTGAGCGCCGAGAGGTAGACGTCGAGATGGGACTCGTGCATCTGCGCGGGTCGGTTCTCGGGGATCACGCGCAGCTGGCTCAGGTTGCGCAGCTTGCGCTTGAACGCCGCGTTCGTGAACAGCACGGCCCGACCCGAGACGATCATCCCGCCGTGGCGGTCCTGGTTTCGGTAGTTCGTGGGCATCTCCACCGGCGGGACCACGTACGCCAGGACCCCCGGCTCGTGCACGTCGAGCGCTAGTGACGACGCGGTGACTGGTGTCTTCTTCTCGTGGCTGGAGCTCACCTGGGATTCGCACTCGATCGGTGGGAAACTCGGCATTGGCTGGAGCCACATCGGTGAGGACTTGTCTTTCTTGGCGTTGCTGCTGTTGCTGTTCTCCTTCCCGCGTGAAGACGAGAAGAACGAGCTCCTGCGCTTGGCTCGCGGCTCCGCGCTGTCGCCAATCTCGAAACCAGAAGACGAAGAGCATCCGGTGATCGAGCCCGTGGACGCGCAGTGCGTGAGTCCGTTCTTCTTCGTCTGCTGGTTCTTGTCCGAGAGGGAGAGCTTCTCGATCCAGGCTTTTACCACCGAGCGGGTCTTGCGACTCAGTGCGCGCGCGTTGCTGTTCTTGCTCTTGGACTTGCTCTTGTTCGCGACCACCAACTGGTTGCCTGGCGAGTCGGCGCCGCTGCTGCTAGAACCGCTGCTCGTGGTGTCATCGTCGTCGTCGTTGCGCAGGTCCATCTTGGGAGCCGCCACGGACTGCAGCAGACGGCGAGCGAGCTTCATCTTGATCGAATAAAGTGTCAATGGATGGCTTGATCGACCTCTGCGCGCTTTCGAGTTGCCGAGTGAAGAGGAGTGAGAAGCCAGCGTGTGAGCTGTGATGGAGAATGCGCAATAGAGACTTGGAGCCATTCGCAGAAAAGGAGACGAGCGAGTGAGCCGGTTTCTCTCAGGCAGTTGGCGCCGTTTCGAGTACCGGACAAGTGCTTCTTTATTGGCTGGAAGTGCGCTGATGCGAATACCTAATGGCGAATACCAAATGGCGATCGACAGACAGCTGCTGGTTGAAAGGATTGATGGAAGGTTGGATCATCCATGATGGCGACAGAGATGAACACAGAAAGCGAACATGTGGTGCA
>JAASFO010000587.1:0-17412 GCA_023333815.1 Globisporangium recalcitrans
CATAGTGATCGTACGCTCCATTCCTCACCACACAGGGCTCCCAAAAAGGGAGGATTCTCTCCCTGTGATGGGCAGGTCCAAACTGGACCTCTGAGACTGGAACTGGATCGCTTGAGCTCGACTTGGAAAATTGGAGAATGCGCGAGATCTTCTTCACTTGCAAAAGTGAGCAATCGCACACACTCTTGAATTTCTCCACTTTTGCTCTTCATCCTTGCAGCCGCTTCTGTTTCACAGTATGCCTCTTTGAAAAATAGATCCCGCTCACAACAGCATCAAGATGCCTGCTTGCTACGAATATCAGCATCTTTCTACCTCTATCATATTTTGATAGAGGTTGGCGCCATGTTGCACATCACCCAAAATGGTCAGAAACTGCTGGTGAAGTGAGGAGTGGTGGGTTCACTCATGTCGCCTCACAAGTCGCTTCTTCTCCACAACAACTCGACGCACTCACACATGCCTCAGTGAGAAAGAATCTGCAGGCACCGCATCCACAACAGCACCAGCTCTGGGTCAGTCGAACGGCTCTGTCTCTGTCTCTCTCTGTCTCGCTGTGACTGCGCGACCAAGTCAAGCGACATCCTTCCTTCTCCATCCGTCCTCTTGCTCTCCTGCCTCGCCACCGATGAAGTTCGACGCAGCGGAGCTCTCAAACCAGGAGCTCGTGGTGCTCGAGTCCACGCTGCGCGTGCAGCTGGCGGTGGCCAAGCATGTGCGCGTGCAGCAGATCACGTCGGCGATCGGCGGCGCGCTGCTCACGGCGGGGCTCTCGACGCTGCTCTCGGGTCCGTCGATCGTCTGCTCGACTGTTTTACGCAAGAAATGCAAGCGCCGGTACTACGCGACGCGCCGCGAGCTCTTCCTGCGCAATGTCGAGGTCGCGCCGATCCAGGAGAGCGCGTTCGCCAAGCGCGCGCTCGCGCTCTCGATCGCCAGCGGTCTCACGTGCTGCGTGCTGGGCGTGGCGCTCGACGTGCTCGTGGACGGCGCGGTGCTGCAGGTGGTCGCGTTCTTCTTCGGCACGGCGTTCGATAGCCACGTCACGGGTCGCACGACGGGCTTTGTGCAGGACAATGCGGCGGAGCTTGTCGGAAGAGACCACGTGTACGTCATCGACGAGGCGCCATTCGCGCTGTTTGGTACCAAACCCTCAGCAGCTGATACCGATGCTGAGGGCACCGATACAGAGAAGAAGAAGAAGAAGAGCTCCAAGTTCCGAGCCAAGAGCTTGATGGACATGTCCCGCAGCCTCTGGAAGAACGCGTCCTGGTCGTTCTCGTCCACGGAGATGCAGGCGAAGATCAAAGACGCCAAGCAGAAGTACCGCCATCGCCCCAGTATGCACGAGAGCTTCAATCGAAGTGCCAGCGGTTTTGAAGATGGCGACGATGCTGACGCTGATGGCAACAACAGCAGAAGGGTCTCGGACAACTGGGCGTTCTTGTTCGCGCAGGATCACCACGAGTTTCAGGATGTGTATGGTGGCGGTCAAGAGAGAGAGCACGAGACGCTCTTTGGCTGTCGCATGCGCGCTGCTTCCACTCTGTTTGGTACCAGCCTTGACGATTTTGGTGCTGATACTGAAGAAGAGCAGGTGGAGCTGGTGCGCAGCGACGCGTTCTCGCTCTTTGGTGACTGCTACGTCGTGCGTGTGCGTCAAGCGAGCACCACTGTGAGTCCTCAATCGCAACCACAACCGTCGCATTTGGAGACCAAGCGCTCACCAGAAGACACCTACGAGGGTTTGTTCGCGTCCGAGCCAGCTGTGGATCTTGAGTATGGCGATGGTGGTGGTGACACTGTAGTCCATGTGATCCCCTGTGAGGAGACTGGCCACCCCGCTGATGTGGTTCCTGATCGATCGCAGCAGTATCCGAAGAGTCTGGTCTTCACTGGCGATGAAGCGTCCTGCACTTTCTGGGACGGCATTTGGCACCTGGACGACGACGATATCGGCGATGAGTATAAGCAGGAAGACGTGGAGTACGGCGTCGAAGTCTGGGGCTTTGACGACGACGATGAAGAAGAAGATGAGGTAGAAGACTTGAAGATCCATCACCACCACCACGCGTCGCTGGAACCAGAGTACGGTGTCGAGGTCTGGGAGTATGACGATGACGATGACGGCACATCTCTGTTCCCAACAGCACCACTGTCGCCTCCATATCCGAATTACACCCACGCTGTCGATGTGAAAGAGGAGACCCCCTTTGACGCGCTCTCGTTATTTGGATCTCCTCGCAAGAGTCTCAACTCTGTTCCACGCGCCAAGTATCACCATTTCCACAACGATGAGGGGGTGGACGACTTGGGACCGGAGGGTTTGTTCGGCTAGGCGCTCAAAGACAAACCAGTGCGATACGACGAGCCCATGAATCAGATCTTGTGAGCGCTGCTCCGTTGGCAGCGGACGTCCTCGCGTGGTGATAATGAAGATGGATCTGCTAGGCGATAGATCTCGCTGACATGGCTATATTTGCGAGCACGATCATATTTTTCTTGCTCTTCAAGAAGCAAATCTGATCGCATACGCAGCTATATAAAACAGACGCGCGGAGAAGATCGGCGAGAGCGATCCGAGTCTTGAGATTCGCGTGGCTACTTGCTGGTTTCGAGGTGGCGACCTTGCTGCTTCTTGATCAAGCACATCCGAATCACCAGTCAGCGCATCGAAGCGCTCACAAAGCCACTCGGTTTTTCGAAATGGGTCCAATCGCTTCGCCGAGGGAAAGCCTGCAGTCGCAGCCCTCGGGGCTGGATGCGAAAGCCATGTACCTGGACACGGAAGGCGTGATGCGGCGATCGGAAAAGGGGACGCAGCGCATGATTCATCGCGGACTCAGCATCAAGGACGCGCACCTGCTCACAGACGGCGACCAGCTGCACACTTCACTCAGCGAGCGACTCAAGGAGAACGACGAGCGCAACGCAATACTCATCCAGGGACTGGACGAACTCACAAAGATGCAAGCCGCGAATGCCAAAATGAAGCTGCAAACCAAAGCGGAACGGCGCCAGTGGATCGACGAAAGCAACGAGTTGGTCGCGGCGCGACTCGAGCTCTGGTACAGCAACGACTTTTGCCGAAGGACGACGAGAACGTGGACGTGACGGAGCAAAACACACCGCTCTCGCCGTCAAAGCTGCAGCGGTTTATCGACGAGAAAGGCAATCTCCGGCGCAAGTCGGTCCCTGGTGCGAATTGGGATCCCAGTAAAGATCCTTTCATCAGCACCAGTCCCACGGCTTCCCCAGCTCCGACGCAGCAACAAAAGCACCCGAGCGACCATACACCGCCATACGTGGAGGTCGTGACGCCTCCAATGTCGCCTAGCTAACCACCAGCCACGCGGATCGGATCTTGAAGACGCGGCAATTTCGTTTTTCTATCTTCCTCCATAAATACACAAGACAATAGACGAGTTTCGGATAAGATCTCAAGCGAGGACGATGTCATCATTAGCCACCTGATGGTTTGAAGTCGTCGTCTTCTGTCCTCGTCTCTCACCTTTGCTGAGCCAGTCTCCAAGGGCATCCAGACTGTACAAGCAGGCACTCACCATTCCAGAGCCTCTCGGGTCGGTCGTTATAGTTGAACACACCTGCCACCGACCATGATCGACTTGATTCGCTCGCACCCTAACGATTCTCCTCACCTCGAGCACGAGCTGATTTCTCCCGAGGAGCTGGAAGCGCTGATGGAAGCCCAGAAAGACAAGAAGCGACGACGGAGTGAAATGATCGCGAAGATAAAAGAGCGCAAGCACACTTTACTCGTAGAGCAATGCGCACAAGTGCAAGATCGCCTTCAGCTGTGGTACGACGCCAGTGAACTCGACCCCGCGGTGGAGACTTCGGTAGAGCACACGCTGCTGTCCCCGTCCAGCAAAGCGCAGCATTTCATCGACTCGGACGGCAATATCCGGCGGAAAAGCATTGCTCAACCTGGCGAGTCCCCGATTTCTTCGCCACGTTCAGGCTCGCCAATGGCTGATTTCTTCGCGCATCCTCGCAAATCGCTCGTCTTGGAGCTCCTGCAAAGCATCATCGATGATTAGCGGCAGTGAGAAGATCGCTGATCGTCCTTGAGTTCGTCTTCTGCTGCCTCTTACTCTGACCGCTGAATATAAAGCCGAAAGCTTCTACCTGTGTCTCTCAAGCGGCTCCGTTACTTGATAATCGATGGCGGGTTCACGTGGCGGCTATCTTTGTCTCTCTCTCTCTCTCTCTTTTGATCGTCGCCATTTGCATTCTTCGCAGATTCGCATCCACGCGCAAAGCCAAGTGGAGATTGATAGATGCGCGACGCTTCCTGAGCTCTCTCCACAGCACTACCCCAGTCGTACATGCCGGAAACCCCAGGAGCTCGAGATGGCGACACGAAAGTCGCAGCACCCAGCGCTGAAACTGTCTATCATGTCCGTATCATCCAAGCGTGGTCGACGGAGGAGAAGCTATCCACGACCGCGCCGCAAGAGAGCGCGCGGTTCTCTTTCCTTGGGCTTGAGCTTGAGCTGATGGGGTTCCGTGCTGAAACCAGTGGTCTCCCATCCCGGTGTCGTCTCCGCTGCGATTCGACAAACCAGCGCCAATCAGGAATGCTCTAGATGACAGCCAACTCTCCAGCATGATCGGTCCGTTCCACATCCGAGTGACTGGCAAGATGGCTCCAACTTCGCCTGACGCATCCGAGAGTGACAAGCTCGTGCTGCAAAAGTTCATCGCGGTTCAGCCTGGGAACTTCCTCCTTCAGATCAACAGTGTTCGCTTTCTCCAGGGCTGCGCGACGGGGAAAGTCGTGCACACGTCCCTGCTCCGCGTGCTCACAAAGGTGAGCATGGCAAAACCGTTCGAGCTCGCTTTCCAGCGCCACAACCACGCTCAGGCTGCTGCCAAGATCGTCCCGTTCGCGATGCGAGCTGACGTACAGATCGCACAGGTTGCGCAGTACAAGGAAATGCAAGAGCAAGAGGCACAGCTCAGCGAGGTCATCAGGCGCAAGAAGCAGTTCATCACGCAGCAAATGGATTACGAGTTGGAGCATTACCTCTTTGTCCATATCGGTATGGAGCTCTTCCGCTTGCACGAAGAGACCATGGCGAACGGACAGTGGCAGGCGTACGAGTTTGAGCAAGCGCTCTGGTTCTATCATGCGGCAACCTGTCGACTCCACGCCGAGCACCCGATGCGCAACAGCGAGAAGACTCGGCAACTGATTGGAACTGTGCAGCTGAAAACGCGATTCGCTGTGCAGAAGCTGCAGCGTGCAAGTCGCATCTGTTTGAGAGGCAAGAGAATCGCAGACGCCGTCGTCGGCCGCCTTTTGCTCGACAAAGTCTGGATAGAGGTGTGGCAGCACACCTGGACAAAGATCTGGACCGAGCAGTTTCTTCCCTTGCACACCCGGTTGTTGGGATCGTCGCCACAGAGTAGTAGCACCTTGGAGCTGGAAGTCGAGCAACTCTGGAGAAGCTGGATCAACCGCAACGCGCAACCCTTGATAGTGGGTGACGAGGCTCCAGCGACTTCCAGAGGACCAGAGTCGGCGGACATGTTGAAGAACGGCATTCCACCCATTGCACCGAGACAAAAGCCTGCTGACCCCACTACTAGCACCGAAGAGAAGCAGGAAATCGATGATGGTGCTGACAAATCACCTACGATTGACCACGTGCTTCAGTCGAATCCAGATCCCAGCGAGACAACGATGTATCGGTGTCAGTCGCAGTATCACAAAGTGAAGACGCGCAATCACCAGTACAAGACGACGAGGAGAAGTCCCCTCCAGAAGACAACAACCCATCGGACTTACACGACGACGATGGCGACAACCTTCAGTGGAGAGGGTATTTGACGCTGTTGAAGTCGAATCTGAAGCAGAAGAAGTCGTCGCCGCCAAAGAAGCATCGTCGCGCTCAGGAGCAGAACCAAATCTTGCGCACCAGGAATGTTGCTGCCACCAACAATTTCAATGCGACTCGTTCGCAGAAGGAGGTCTACGATGAAGATGGAAGAGGATACGAGGTCAACTATCTTCCACCAGTTGCGCAAGGTACTGTTGGGAACTCCGATTCGACTCACCTCAGCGGTAACACCCGTCTAAGCAGTTCAATTGCTCCGCCGAAACAAGGAGACGTGGCTCCATTCATGCTCAGCAACCACCAGCATTCGGCGCACGCTCGCGGTCATGTATCTCCGTCACTCTCGCATCCAGTCGCACCTACGCATTTCGATTCGCTGAAGGTGAGTCCAAATTGTGTAAAGTTCGGTCTCATCATCAAATTGCTAATTGCGCGTCCACGGCGTACCACTCAACAGACAGACGAGAGGGGCTTCCCAGCGCCGATGATTCTGAAGCATGCCGATTCTTTTGAGGACGTCGATTCCTGGCATCGTAGCGGCAGCTTTCGCGCGTTCCGCTCGTTCTTTGCACGGAATCTCGACGATCCTGGAGATGCCAACGACATCAGAGTCCATGAGCGGATTGATGCTGAAAACTACGCGGCTGAGCACTGGAACAAGGGGTCAGTGGTTGTCAACCAACACAAATACGAGCACTTTCATCCACTGCCACACAGCCAAGCTGCACAAGAACCGCAGTCTTCACACGCGATAGACATCATGTCCGGTGCTTCACCGTCCAAGACTTTCACTGCAACAGAGATGGAGATTCTTCTTCGCCAAGATCGCGTGCGTTACATGCCGAAATCGTCCGTTCCGAGTTCAAAGAGCCCGACAAAATTGCCTTACATCGTGCGGAAAAAGAAAAACGGTCAGTCTCGAGACGCAAAACAAGCACACAACATGAAGGCGGGATGGTCTTCGTGCACTCAAATGCATAGCTTGCATTGCGAGTGGGCAGTCTGTCCATTAGATGATCTTCAGCTCTCTCTCTCTCTCTCTATGGCGACAACTCATTGTGACAAAAGTCGCAACAGCAAAGACGAACGACGGGACGGTGGTGGTTGCTTCGTAAGCTGGCATTTAGTTGTTCTCCTTCAACTTGCGCACGTATTCGCCAAGACGGTGCTGTGCCTTGTTCGCGATCTGTTCCAAATAACCCAACAAGGAGAAATGAGTACCATACACCAAATTGTAAAGCAGCCATGTGCCATCCAAACGCGAACGTACCTCAATGTTTGGGTTGATCGAGTTGAGTGTGCGGACATCCTGCAGGGCGAGACGGTAACGCTCCAGTCCTTCGTAGGCCAACGCACGACGCAGCAGCGCCTTCTGGTTCTCTGGCTCGAACTCTAAGACGTGCGTGCAGTCACGGATCACGGCAGAGAAGTTGCTCAGCTGCTGGTTGCACGCAGCGCGATTATTGTAGCACGACAGCGCCAGAGTCGAGTTGTGGTCGTCCGTCGAGTCAAGCGCCTGCGTGTAGAACTGGATCGCCTGCTCGAAAGCCGCCGCCTTGAACGCGTCGTTTCCCTTCTCCTTGAGCAGCTCCACCGGGTTGAGTCCCGAGCGGCGCGTTTCCTCCACGCGAGCCTGGAGCGGCTCGATCTCGGTTATCAGCTTGTTCAGGTCGCGGTTGTTGAAGTCCTTGCGTTGGCCCGTGCGAAGCGTAGCGAGCGCCTCTTCGTACTTCTTCAAGCCCTTGAGCGCGACACCGTGACGATGATAAGCTATCGAGTTAACAAAGCGAGCATGCAGATCTCGTGAGCAAAACAGCAATACGGGGAGACTATGAAGCGCCTGCACTACAATGCTTACCCTTGACGAAGTCCGGGTCGATCTCAATGCACTTCGCCGCATCGTCCGCAGCTTCCTCGAACTTGTGCGCGCCAGCGTACGCAGCACTAGCAATCAGAACACGTTGCAAACATTCAAACGATTCCGTTCGTCAATACAACGCACGAAAACAAACAACCAGCCACAGCATCGCGATAGCTATATACGCACATACCTTCGGTTGGAGTAGTAGACGTGGTTCGTGCCGTCGATCGCGATCGCTTCCGAGTACTTTTCCACGGCGAGCTCCCACTTGCCGTGCTTGAAAGCCTCGTTGCCCTCGCTGCATTACGCCACGCACAGAGAAGACACACACACACGAAGCGACTGTTAGTGCGCTAAAGCCCCGCGCAACCAGCAGCAACAGAGAGCGCCTGCTGACCGCGCAGAGAGACTCACTTCTTCTTGGCTTCGGCGGCGGCGTTGACCATCTTTCTTCTCCTTTGCTTCTCTTGCAGATTCGCGAATGGACTGATTTCCTTGTTGATCTGAACGACTGAAGGAGAGAGAGGAGAGTGAGGTCTCAAGTCTGAGTAACCACTGTACCCTGTGTAACCTCACATTAGCACAGAAGCTCGATCTCACCTCGCCACATTGCTAAAACTGCTCTCTCGGCGATTTCACTATCATTTTTCTTCTATTTGTCCGAACAGGTCCGAATTTGAACACCCACACACAGAATGTGTTGTCGACGGTACGGTTGGGACTTTCCAAATAGGATATGTGTTGCATTTGCTGAGAGAGAGGATTGGTGAAAGCTCGAGGTGTTGTGTCCAGAACGGTGCGCACTCAGCACTTTATCAAGGAAAAGCGTAACACAGTCTGATGAAAACCAAACGCCTTTTTGTGTCTTGAAGTATTTGGGTTTCAAAACAAAACACTGATAGCACGTACTGTTGTTAGAGTATTAACTCCGCGCGAGCCATTTCCACCGATTGATCACACTTCTCTTCACCTTTACTTGACGCTCCTACGACTCTGACACAACGAACGAATACGCAGCTCTCTCTCTCTCGATGCATCACTGCATTACACTGTACTATCGCAGAGACTGACTGGATGGCTACTCGGGGTGCTTTGCCGGTGCTTTGAACAGCGCAAAACCATACATACATTTAGAAAATAGTACAGCAGCCACATCTGAGGGCTTCCTTTCGCTCCGAGTGACGATACTCGATACTTGCACGCATCCCGCCCACGTTTTGTGCTTACCCACTCAACGCGATCGACGAAACCTGCAACGTGTTGGTCCACGTCTGCTGGTAGACCGTGACTTCGTACGGCGCCTGCGTGCACTGGCGGTTGCGGCACGCCCCGAGCTCATCGGCAAAGTTGATCGCGCACCCCAGCACCTGGTAGCGGTAGTTCGTGCCGGACACGGTCTGGAACTGCGCGCTGTTGATCTGGAGCACGCAGATCGGCGCGGTGATGGTTGGGTCGTAGTTGGTTGGCGTGCTCAGAGCGTCGACGAGCACCGACACGGCGGCGTCATTGAGTTCCAGCTCCTGCGCTTTACCGAGGATCGACACGGCACCAAGGATCGTGGCTTCGCTTCCAACAGAGTCATCGGTTCCAGCGGCAGTAGCAGTGGTAGAATCCGCGTCGCTGGCAACACCCTCCGTTGGCACAGCGTCTCCGCTCTCAGCGACTGGTTCATCAACAGCAGCAGCATCATCAGAGCGGACTTCTTCTTCTGGGACTGCAGCTTCGTTCGCGCTCTGAGCCAGTTCGTCAGCAGAACGGGCTTCTTCCGTGATCTCTGAACTTACTGCAGCATCGGCAGCAGGCGCGGCGGCTTCTCCCGCGACCTCTCCAGCTGGCGCCGCGGTTTCGTCACTGCCAGTGTAGCCGCTCACCGAGGCTTCGTTTCCAACCAGATCGTCGCTGGCGACAGTGACAGAGCCGACGATGTCGGCGTCGAGGTTCACACGCTCGATGCCGTTATCTTCCTGTGCAGCAACGGAGCTCATGGTCGAGGACGATGCGAAGAGCGCGAGCGCGGCAGCAGCCACGAAGAGCGAGGACGGCTTGCAGATCTTGGCCATTGTGATTCTGTGTGTGTGCGGGACAGCGAGCTGTGCGTTGTTCGTCGGCTTGGTGAATGAGAGAGTGAGGAGCCTAGAGCTCAATGGTGCCTGAATAGCGCCAACCAAGCCAGGCAGTCAAAGCAGCCAGCCACTTGACCCTTTCAGAGATTAACAAGTCGGTTTCGCTTGCAGCGTGATCCAAAGCCAGCAGGTTCACGGATTCCGCGTCCACAGCTTCAAGCACTGTGGCCTTACAACGTTGTCAAGAGTTTCACAAGTGGTCGGTGCTTCGTGTTTGGTATGCTTGATATGGTGCTGAGGTGTTAAAATGTACGGAGCGGATCGGAAAAGGTGGGGCTCGCCAGCTGATGGATCCGCTTTCGGTGTCCTTTACAGACCTTGTGAGCTGCTGCTTTGTCACTTGGAGGCAGAATGAAAGCCTCTGTTGTTTGGCGATAGCGATACTGACAATGCCTGAGTCACCCCAGTATTCAGCAGAGGTTTCGTCCAACATGTCACTTTGGAGAGGTGCGATTCGCGATCCGACTTGTTCCTCTTGCTAGCTGAAGGAGTCAGCTCAGTTGACCTTCAGTAATGCGAAAGTGGATTAGCATAATTGCCTGGTTTGAAAGGTATTGTGCAATAGCAAAGGTTATCAATATACGGCAGTTTCGCGAATATATATAGTACTTTCACGATAAGCAGGTAATGAGAACGAAACGACCGACTCTTTTTTCCGACTGATTTGCAAGAGATGCAAAATGCGACTGACCTGGCGCTTGGAGGCTCGCTCCACACACTCGCTCTACACACTCGCTGAGTCGAGTCGACGCAAGAGCAATTGCAGTGCACGGTGCGCCTCCACAGTAAGAGCGCAAGCCCAAGACTGTCCTCGTGATTAGCGCCGCGGCTGCTTTGGAGTGGTCATCGTCTCTGAGTGCCACTGTTTGTTGTTCAGCTTGTTCTTTCTCCATGCGACTCGAGCATTTCTCTCGCAGCGCTCTGGATCATTCGTGTCGCGATTCCGTCTGGGGACTCGGAGACGAACTGTACACGTTCAAGTGTCCATTCTGGAAGCAGCGCTTCTTTGCATGCAGCAAGCACACTGCAGCAGCGAGGACATTCTCTCGGATTCAAACTGGCGAAATGGATCGAAAGCTCCCCGGTTTCATCCACCCGGAGTCGTAAACAGCAAGCGAAGAGGTCTGAGGGCGGTCCTGGCTGCCTCGCGAAAGGCTCGGCCAAGCTGCTTTGTTCGCATTCCCATGCA
Source organism: Globisporangium recalcitrans (assembly GCA_023333815.1). Classification (NCBI taxonomy): domain Eukaryota; phylum Oomycota; class Peronosporomycetes; order Pythiales; family Pythiaceae; genus Globisporangium; species Globisporangium recalcitrans. The sequence goes on from JAASFO010000587.1 coordinate 11,038, forward strand.
CTCTAAAGCAGACACCATTCCTGTCGCTCGGTAATGAGCTCTTGGGTATACTAGTGCTGTGTGGAGGAGAACCAACACTGAAGCGAAAGCGTCTGGTGGTCTTCGTTTTGCGCTCTCCCAGCCGAAAGATCCATTCGCGACGACACGCAGCAGCAGAAAATGTCTCGACGAGCTTCATGGCAGGCAGCTCAGCAGCGCCACACGAACGATACGACACCCGGTCGATAGCAATTGCATTTGGATCGTCAAATGGAAATGGGGCGTGTGGATGGAGCTTGGCTTGGGCTTCTACGTTTGGCTCCTCATCGAGGCGACAAGAAAGAAATGTGAGAGAAACTGTGCCTTGCTTCGCTCGCTGTTGAGCCAGGGCTTTCGGTCTGTTTGGCTAGCGCTACTGAACAAAACAGTTCCTATCAAGTTTCATGAGCAGGGCTAACTTTGGACAACCATACGTCTCCTTCTGCAGCGATTCGGTAGCAGCAGCATCTCATTGATGCATTGTGCTCCCAGCTGCTTCTGTTCGCGACTGACTGGCGCTCCGACTCTGAGTGGCTTTTGGCTTCCGCCATTCAATTCGATCTGCTGAGATCCTGGTTTACAAGTAGTGTGTAGTCCTCAAAACGATCTCCCAGAGCCTTTACATGGCCACGTGAACCTGACTGTCTGACTTTGTGCACAAAATGATAGCGGACCTCTGTAGTCTGGATGCCATCGTTCCTTGGTGCCGTCTCGATCTTTTCTCCAGCGATGGTGCTTGAGCACAGACGCTCGCGATTCTCCACATGTCAGCAGCTCATTATTCAAAGCGCACTCCTTCGAGCACTCTCCGCCAACTACCTGCGCGATCACGCAAAAATGGTATCCTCAGTGCAGAAGCTTATCAACTTCACGACCCTCGTGGCGTGCCTCACCACCACTACCTTCGTCTCGGTGGTCCAGAGTACTCCATTGGAGTACAACCCAGTCTCGGTCGTCGGGAACACCGTGTCGCTCACACACAACCACCCAGCGTTCGGAGGAGAGCTCGCGTCAACCGCGAACGCAGTCTACGAAGACCGAACGTACCAAGACGACGATGCCAGCGGCGAAGACCGAGACCTCGACGACAGCTCGGCGGTTAGTGCGTCTTCTGCTGAACTCGACAGCATCGTACTCCCTGGTGCTGCTATTGCTCCTGCTGCTGCAACTCCTGCTCCATCCACTGCTGCGGAGTCGGACAACAGCACCATCACGTTCGCGAGCGAGCACATCGGCGGCACGAATGCCACGAACGAGACCGGCACCGTGCTCGCCTCTGTGCGCCGCCTCGAGTCCTCGAGCACCGACATCCAGAAACTCGAGGCGTACTTCAAGACCTCGATGGAGACGAACGTCAACAAGCTCGCGAAGAAAGGCAGCGCGCCGACGATGCCCTGGCCGAGCAGCTACTGGCCGATCTACCTCGACGGCATCAACTACCAGTGGAACCAGAACCAGGCGAGCCCAGCCGAGAAGTACGCGAGAGCGTTCGGTCTCGACGTGCAAACGTTCACCAAGAGCGTCTCCCAGGCTACGGGGATCCTGTCTCAGAGCACACGCACAGCTTGCTACTCGAACTACCAGTGTACTTTCCTGGGCGACGGCAGCGTGTGCTCCAAGCGGTCCGGTGAGTCCCAGGGCTACTGCATCCCGACCTGGTTCGGCATCTGCCACGCGTGGACGCCTGCGTCCATCCTGGAGTCGGAGCCTGGCTGCGCGGTCACCAAGAACGGCGTGACATTCCAGCCGATGGACATCAAGGCTCTCTTGACTCAGATCTACGACGGCGCTGACCTCTCGACGGTGTTCACGGGCGTGCGCTTCAACGGCGCCGACAGCACCGCGGCGAGGGACAAGTACGGGCGCTACACGGACTCGTCTCGTCGCGACCTCGGTCCAGGCTACATGCACATTGCGATGGGCAACATCCTGGGCAAGTTCAAGAAGACGTTCATCCTCGATGTCACGGGCGGCGCGCAGGTCTGGAACCAGCCAGTGTACAGCTACGAAGTGCTGCAGCAGGTCGAGATGTCGACCAAGCAAGGAGCGCAGAAGTTCTACAGCACGTCCAAGTACCCGTTCAACAGCAAGGCCAAGTCGCTCATGTACGTGCAGACCAAGGTGACGTGGATGGTCGAGGCGCTCGAAGACGGCGCGCTCGTCAAGAACGGACGCGCGGCGGCATACACCCAGAGCGACACGTACACGTACCTGCTGGAGCTCGACTCGAGCAAGAACATTCTCGGCGGCGAGTGGGTCGGCAACTCGAACGACGACCACCCGGACTTCCTCTGGTTCGCGACTGGGAAGCCCGCGGACTCGACGGTCACGAGCGTCGGGCTCAGCTACGCGAACGTCAAGTCGCTCCTGGAGGCGTCTCTCAGCTGCTAAGCAGAGCAAGCTGGCTGGTAACGCTCGACTAGCTTGTGACGACGTGTGCGCGTGATAAGTAGGTGTCAGTGTGGTGTACGAGCAAGTTAGCGCGACCAATGCTGCCGAACGAAGGCAGCGAAGATGATGCATCGCTCATGGTCAGATTTTGGCAAAATGGGAAGCTGAGCTTTTCCATTTCGACTCAAGTCCGCTTCAACAAATGTATTAGCTTGAATGAGTGCATTGGAGCGATAAATATCGTGCTGCGAGAATGCTGATGCCAGTGTTTCGATACATTATGTACACAAGGATCTGTTTAGACAGGAGAATCGAATGCGCATGTGACATGGTTGCAGCTAACAACATAAACACGAGCAGACTCGTGACTTTGCTTCTCATCTGTGTGTCAACACACGAATAACGAACGCTCGAAGATGCGAGAGAGCCTCACACTTTAAAACGACTGCGCCGCCACAAGACACCAGCAAGTCACAAACCCAAGCCAGTCCGCCATGCGTCTCTTCTTGGCCATCGCATTGACGACACTCGCTGCTGCGTTTGTATCTGCAGACGACTCTGCGTCGCCTCAATACTCGCTCGGCGCGTGGCTCACTGCGACTGCGAGCGAGCCCACGCTCGGCGTGCTGGAGATCGCCCTGCGCAAGCACTCCGCCACCAGCACCAGCATCAGCATCACCACCAGCATCAGCGCGCAGAAGATCTGCTTTGAGCAAGTCCACGCCATCGAGCAGCAGATCGTGAACGGCATCAACTTCCGCTACCACGTCACGGGCTGCGCGCTTGTCTCTGGCAGCGAGGGCACTGGAGACTACGGCTCCATCGAGCCATTGCCACGCTCGGGACGCTGCGTTCGTACCTGCGGTCCGCAGCAGCAGGCGTTCCAAGTCACGGTGTTCTGCCAGCCCTGGACGCAGACAGCGCAGGTGCTGAGCATCGTGAGCGAGGACGCGACGGCGTATGCATAGCACACGAGGGGCTGTATTATCAGCAGCAACAGCAACAGCAGCCATCCACAGAGAGACAAATGTGTATTTGACTGTAATAATCGACGTGTATCCTTCTTGCTTCTCCATCATCAACCCATAAGGGTTCACTTTGTGATCATGTTTCCTTCTTTTTATGTTCTAACCTATAACATCTGAGCTAGACTGGAGCCAAAGTCAGCTTTTAGTAGAGATGTCCATTCAGCTCAAGCTCTAGCATAGCTCAGAGGTTATAGGTGCCATCCTATAGATACTCTTTTCCCACCAATCAAGCATGCGCGGTGGTTTTTATCCAATGACATGACGCAAAGTCCTGACATTTCAGCCACTGAAAGGCGTGTATCTCGTCCCCCTTCCTTCCTTTCTTGCTTTGCTGCACGTGTGCGAGTTCGAGCTCTCACTTGCGATTTTGCGCTGTCGAGCACAAGCGGCAGCAAGCACAGCAGCTTTCCGAGTCAAGGCGAGAGCGAGCGAAGAAAGAAGAAGAAAGAAGAAGGAAGAGCGCGAAGCAGCCATGGACGTCCAGTGGCGCCAGGAGATCCCCGAGGACATGCGCAAGCAGATGATCACGGAAATGTACGTCCCTCTCTGCCTCTTTATGGTGTGTGTGTGTGTCTGCCCACCCTTTCTGCCCTTCTTGTTTCCACTCGTTTTCCTTCAGTGATGGGAGGCGGGGGCTGTTGTATTTTTGACATTTGAAGGCAACTTCAAGCTCGCTCATTTGTTGTTTTTTTGCTCATGACGTGGATGCATGGGTATGAAATGGAAACAGGTATCATGAGCTGCTGCGTATCTCGGGGGAGAACGACAAGCAGAAAGTGTGGGGGTCGGCGGCCAAGTTTGAGCTCATGCTCTGGTCGAACAGTCCCGATCGGGTGCGTTATACGGAAAGCTTCATGGCGGCGGCCCTTGTTTGCTTATGCGGTGTCTGCTGCTGACTTGCCGGTCTTGTGATGTGTGCTGTCTCGATAGAACACGTACTTGATGAAGATGCAGCGCAAGATCCAGAGTCTAAAGAAGAAGCCTGGTGCGAATGAAGCTCAAGCGGTCCAGCAACCGACGCCGCAGCAACAGCTTCAGCAGCAGCAGGCCATGATGATGGCGAATTCTGCGATCAATCCGCAAGCGGTGCAAGTGAACAACAACAACATTGCGGCGGTGAGCGCGATGAACGCAGCCTCTGCGACCAATGGGATGAACCAAGCGTCGAGCAATGGGATGGTGAGCGCAGGGCTGACGGCGCAGCAGCAGTATCAAAACAACCAAGCGCAGCAGCAAGCTGCGATGAACAACTTTCAGCAGCAGCAACAACAACTTCAACAACAGCAATTGCAGCAGCAGCAACAACTGCAGCAGCAGCAGCTTCAACAGCAACAGCAGCAACTCCAGCAGCAGCAGCAACAACAACAGCAAAATGCCGGTGTGATTCCAGTAGCCTCTATTCCGGCGAATCCTGTTGTGTCTGCTGCGCCGGTCGTGACACCTGCAGCTTCGACACCTGCAGCACCAGCAGCAACACCGGTGACTGCTGCCGGTATGCCAACGCAGCAACAACAACAGGCACAACAGTGGCTGCAACGGATCCAGGTTCAGTTTCAAGCGCAGCAACAGCAATTGTTGCACACGCAGAACCAGGAGACGCAGCAGCTTCGCCAACAACAGCTCAACCAGCAGCAGCAACTGGCTCAGCAACAGCAGCAGCAAGGGCTTGCGCCGGAAGCGCGTCGTCAGCAGCTGCAGCATCTTCAGCAGCAGCACCAGATTGCTCGTGGCCGTCTCCAGCAATTGCAAAAGGGCAAACAACAGCAGCTGCAGCGTAAGCAGCAACAGTATCTTTTGCAGAAGCAACAGCAACTCCAGCAGCAAGGCCAACTCGCTGGTGGCAACGCAGCTGTGGCGAGCACGAGTGTGGTCGGCACCCAGCCCACACCTACCCCAGCTTCGATTTCGTTGCCGAACGCAGTAAACGTGCAAACCCCAGCGCCTCCCGCTGTGCAACCCACCGTTCCAGCAGCGCCTGCAGTGCCCCGTGCTGTCAAGCCTAACCAAGTTGCCGCTGCCCAGGAGCAGCAAAACCAGATGCGAGCCATGCAGCGAGCGAAAGCTGCTGCCGAGATGGAGCAGAGTTCGCTGCCGCATGCTCCAGCCGCTGCAGCCGCCCCTGCCACCGCTGCTCCGACTCCAGCGCCTGCTCCAGTCCCAGCGCCAGCTATTCCTGCGAATGCTGGCGCAACCAACATTTCGTACGCTGACAGACTGAAAGAGATGAAGCTGAAATACTGGGACGACCTGGTGATCGTGTACCGCGAGTTCGAACGCATGGTCAAGCAGAAACCAGCAAACCAGCAGCAAGAGCGCATCAACACCTTTTTAGTGAACTTGAAGCGAATTATCGCGTTGCTGCAGCAAGACCCGGCGAAGGCAACGAGCAGCAACAAGAACGACCTCGATCGCGTTGAAGCTCATATCCAAAAGCAGGTGTTGCCGATTTTGGAGAGGCTGAAGAACAAGTCTCGAACTACGCCAGGAGTCCCTGGCGCTGCTACTTCGCCAGCAAACGGCTCTGCTGCTCTCTTGGCAGTCCAGCAACAGCAGCAACAGCAACAACAGCAGCAAGAACAGCTGAAGAAGCAGCAAGAGCAGCTTCGCATGGCACAATTGCAAGAGCAGCAGAAGAAAATGCAAGAGCAACAAAAGGCGGAGCAGCAGCGCAAGCTGTTGGAAGAGCAGAAGAAGAAGCTGCAGCTCGAGGCTGCTGCAGCTGCGGCGTCGAAGAAGCAACAAGAGATGTTGGAGCAGCAACGAAAGCACAAACTGTTGCAAGCGCAACAACTCCAGCAACGTCAGCAGCAGCAACAGCAACAACAACTGCTCGCGGTTCAGCAGCAGCAACGCCAGAAAGCTCTAGCGCAACAGCAGCTCAAGACTGCTCAGCAGAACCAGCTCCGTGCTGGTGCGAATGGGGTGGGCGTCGGAGTTC
>JAASFO010000588.1:0-17406 GCA_023333815.1 Globisporangium recalcitrans
ACCATGGCGATGGAGTTGAGAACAATGATGGCTGCGAGCACGTACACCAGCACGAGCGGGTATCCATTCTCGAGACTTTGCACGAGCATCGCGAGGTAAAGCCCGAAGTCGACGATCTTGACAGCCCAGGTCAGCCGCTGCGGCACGTACTCGGTCGCTCGCATGCAGGCTTTTGACGCGTACCGCCGCGTCAACTCCCGGAAGCGCGTCGTGGCAGTGTCTACCGGTGTGGGTTTTGCAAGCGTGAGTGCTCTGATCGCCTGTCTTTGGAGGTTCCCGATCCCGTTTGCGTTTGTCTTGACGTCTGTGCCGTTTGGGTGTCTTGTTGTGTTCTTCTTCGTGATCCTGATCGGCGCGAAGCCGTTTGAGCAAATGCAGCATCTCCGCGAGAAGATGCATCAGCTCTGGCGGATGATGATGGTACAGTTCACGCTCATCACCATTTACCCGTTGCACTCGGCGTTGTTCCTGTGGTTCTCCAGCGAGCAGCAGACGCTCTTCCTGATCACACTCCCAGCTCTCAAACTCGTGATGAAGAACCTCATGGCGAGGACGTTTGTCGGCACGGATCTGGAGGACTCGATCCCAGAGATCACCATCTTCTCGGTCGAGATCTTCAACTCGCTCTACACCTCAGCCTGTCTGCAGATGGCGAGCTCTGCGAAACTCACGACGTTCATTGTGCTCGCGATCGACGTGGCTCAGTCCATCGTCATGGGGCACGGCGTTCTCAAGCGCTCGATCATCCCGCCAGAACCCCATCAGCACACATCGGGGAAGGTTCTCCATGCCGGCGTGCATGGAAGCTGCCGACAACTGCGTCTTCTTCGCGGTAACGTGAGCGCAGAAGAAGATCTCAAGGCGCGCACGCTGACGCCAGTGTGCGATCCAGCTGGCGAAGGCGATGAAGTCGATACGAGCTGGTTCAAGCAAGTATTCGGGAGCAGGAGCCTGAACAGCATTGTGCCACTGAGGACGATGCCGTGCCCACAGCCGTCACGACAGGTGTCGCGGTCGAGGGGCGAACGAGCACTGATCGTCAAGCAGACGCTCGTCATGCTCTTCAACTGCGAGTACCTCGTGCTCGTCGAGTACATTGAGTGCAGGAGACGCACATGGAGATGATCCAGGCGAAGTTCTTCGTCTGGGTAATGTATAGCCTCACGTACGGTCTCGAGCACGCAGGTACGATTGTCGATTGCATTAGGTTGCGTTCTATTGTCTCGGCTGCACTGAAGCTGACGGAGCCTTTGTCGGAATGTGTGTAGGAATGGATTTCTCTCTCGTTACGGATTGGCTCAGAAGTATCACAGCAACAGGCGCGTGAGCATGGCTGGTGCGTGAAGGAGCTTTCGTAGATGCTCGAATACAAGTTAGGTAGGTGGCTGTCCTCGCCGCCACAGGTCGTCCGGTGTAAGCATTGCAATTGACATAAGCACAAAACTGAACAAGCGTGCGAGATTCACACAGCGAACATCGACAGACACGACAAATAGCCTTCGCTAAGACACTGGGGGTTTCGAAGCTGTTCCGGAGACCAAGTTGCTGCGCCAAGAGTCCCTCTCAAATAGCTGGAGAGAGCCACATTTGACTGTCCTCTCATTTCTTCGTGCGCGTATCCAGCACTGAAGAAGACAAAGAAGCTTCACGAGAGCCTGTGAAGGATCAGCATGCCCAGCAAGTTGTCCCCTTCTGTGGCGCCAGGTGACACTGACACTGGACCAGTAGTGCGTCAACCTACTCCTTCAGAGATCAGCAAGCCGCAAGAGTTGCGTAGACTCTGTCCGTCCCCCTCGAAATTGACCGACCGTCAAGGCGCTTCTGAGAGCCCAGATCGTCAGAACAGACTACCAGCTACGAAGCAGCCACGACAGCCCAAAGAGTTCCAGACTAGATGGCTCGACTCTACTCTCTTCACCGTCACCCTCGGCTGTGTCCTGTGGACGCTCTGGCTCATCCTGCTCGCCATGCACCCGAACGACACCGTCAACGAGATCATGAAGACCGAGAGCTACGACAACGGCTCGTTCTGGCTCTTGATCGAGCCGCCGCCGACGATCAAGCACGCTGGCGTGTTTGGGTTCTCGATCGTGCTCGCAGGGTACGTGTTCATCCTGTTGAAGCTGACGCTGTGGCGCAAACAGCGCGCGTCGCGTCAGTCAGCGACAAGCTCGAGAAGACTCGACTCCGTGCAGCGGAACTTCGACTCGATCAAGCTGAGTTTGCGCCAGACGATCGCATCGATGGTGTCCGAGTCACGAGCGAAGTCGATAACGAAGAGCGCTGCGGGTCTGGTGCTGGAGCTGACGTCTGAGGCGACTGCGACGCGGAAGTTCCTGGTGAGTGACTACATTGTCGGTTGGTTGTCGAGGTGGGATGCCTAAGTAACCACGACATTGTGGCTTTGTTTACTCTGTGACACAACAGAAAGTGGTGCTCAAGATCGTCGACTTCGGGCTTTACCTCGCGATGCTCGTGCAAAGTCTCGAGAATGGATACCCGCTCGTGCTGGTGTACGTGCTCGCAGCCATCATTGTTCTCAACTCCATCGCCATGGTCATGATGATGTGCCTGAAGAGGTTCCAGTCTGGATTTCTGCAAGTCCTGGTCAACTGCCTGTAAGTCTCATTGCACTTGGGTACCCATTCGCTACGAAACTGACACAGTACCTTCACGAACTGAATCTACTCTTGATCGTGTTGACTTAGGTTCGATTTCCTAACCGCGATTGGGTTTCCCATGATCGTGGTGATGTACTGCCTCACGACGTTCGAGTTCGACAGAAAGAAGCTCGCGATCAACGAAGCGGTCTTTCCCCCTGGTCGGTACGAGCGCCAGGCGCGTGCGATCGCTGACCCTGTGGCTATGGCCGACGTACTCAACAGCCTCGACTCGCTCCGCATTGAAACAGTGAGCAGCTTCTTCACGCGAGTGGGCACAAACCTTACCTTCTGCTTTGAGCTTGCGGCGCTTGCAACCCGCAGACACCAGCTGAAGCAGAAGAAGTCGAGTTTGTACCCGCATCGACACCCTATTGCACTCTTGTTTGTCCTACTCCCGCTGGCAGTTGTGGTCTACGTCTCACAGAGCATCAGCTCTTCGCAGGCTGCATGTGCACCACATCCCGAATGTCCCGTCCACGCCTTCCGATGGATCAGTCTTCGCGAAGGGGATATGACCCAGTGTCCATGTCTCGCGCTCATCGCTGCTGACGCGTCGCCAAAAACGTACTCCGAGTGGCAGTATCCGAAGAACGTGACAGAGAAAGTGGCGCAACTGGCCTCAACAGGCGACCTGCGGGCGATCCAGCTCGCCAACAAACTCCTACCCGCGCTGCCGGACGAGATGAGACGCTGCACCAACTTGAAGCACATGTACGTCACACACAGTTTGTTGTGCAAAGCTGAACCTTATTCGCTGCTAACAATCTCCATGCGACGCACACCCACACAGGACGCTATTCTACACTCGCACAGAAACGCTGCCGGCATGGGCGAAGGAGTTCACAAAGCTCGAGTTTCTGTACGTCAGCTGCCTTGATCTACTCTTGAGCGAATAAGTGGCGAGTCTAACACACTGAGTGTAAACTTACGGTTGCGCAGGCACATTGACGGTTCGCTGGACATCACGACCCTGGCTTCTCTTCCAGACGACCTCTTTGACAACATGAACTTGCTCACTTTCATCCAGCTCGCGACTCACGCAAACCTGCGCCGCCTGCCAAGCTTCCGAGGACTCGTGAACCTCAAGTCGTTGGTCCTCGCGCTACTCGTCAAGCTCGAGGGATTCCCTGACTTTTCGAGTCTGGCGAAACTCGAGCGGATCTCGATGCCCCTCCTTCCGAGCATCGACTACTTCCCAGACATGTCGTCGATTCGCAAACTGCTGGGGTTCGTGCTTACGTATCGTGGGAGACCGTGCTGCAACGGGTTCCTGGACAACAAGTGCAACCTCACGAAGCGAGCCTGCTACCTCGATCCGTCATGGAAAGACCCCACTCCAGTGACGTGCCTGCCAGTGAACCGCACCGACAAGATCGCGACTGAAGCAACGCGCTGGTTCTTTGCGCAATTCCCAGCCTCGGTGTGCGCTGTGGCGAAATCCCCGACAGCAAAAGAGAACCAGTACCCTCTCGAACAAGACGTGAAAGCCTGCAACGGCACCTTGTACCGCAAGTGTGAGAAGGCAGGGAATCGCACAGGCATGTGCTACAGTCTCCGCATGATGCCGATCGCGTGTGCTGGCGATGCGTTCCCGATGGCGATGCGAAAGCGTCAGATCGTGGAGCATGTCGGCGATCCCTGTGACCCAGTGGAGGAGGCGTGGTTGGGTTGCCCCAATCCATAACCTTGATATTTCCATTCGAATAGTTTGATATTTTCACTTCCGATGCGTTCGCCGGCTTCATAAGAAAGCAATAAACCGGAGTGACCTTCATGGGCTGCAACGAGATCAAATGAGCTGTTGGTTCAGTGATGATGAGCTCGCAAGTGACAGAGATGGCAGCATGCATTCAGTACAGTTCCGATTCGATAAAGTTTGATATGTGCTGCTGTGATGAGAAACAGGCAAAACTCAGTCTAGTATACGTGGATGCTCCGTATCCCTAGCTCGTGTATACTTTCGAAACTAGCGATCAAAGCTGTGTTGTGTGAGCAGAAAGCTCAAACACACCTCAGTATACATCGCAGCACAGTACAGCTAATCGTGTATGTATAGCTACTAGGGTTCGCACTGGCAAGAGCATTTCACACAAGTCTGCAACACGATGAGCTGGTGGAAGTGCGCGGCATGCAGCGGTGGTGGCGGCGCTTCTGCTCATGGCTCTCCGACTGCGTCAGCAACGTCACCATCAGTAGCAGCAAGTGCACCTCCACACCTGGTGCTCAAACAGATCCCGCCGAGCGCCATGGCGCCGCTCTTCTTCTTCTGGTGCGTTGTCCGTCAACCTCCTCCATCTTCACACTTGGACTTTGTATGACGAGCGGCAAGATGAGTGTGTGTTCAATTGTGCATGTAGCTCTGCGTGCTCGCTCCGCATGGCGTCCTGCGCGAGCTGCCACGTGCTGGCGGACGCCGAGAAGGCGGTGGGAGGCGTGCTGCTCTGCCGTCGCTGCGGTTTCCTCACAGTCCTGGACCCGACGCTGCGCGCTTTGCTCGCGATCCCAGCGTTCAATCGATCGTTCCTGGTGCAGTTGTTTGTACACTTTTAGAGCAGGCTTTGGTGTCTCTGGTGCTGGTGCTAACTAGCTAGGGGTGCTCACACTGTGTGGCTGTGCTTTTGTAGAATCGAGTGCCTTTCTCTATAGCAGCCATCGCGAAGCTCCGAGAGCGCATTCTCCAGTGTGAAGCCCAGCTTCAAAGCGGCGCTAATCCGCACCATAAGGACTCAGAATCAGCAGATCCTGGGTCGAATCTACCCAGTCAGCAGGCTCCTTCAAGCGAGTTCCCGCTGCAGCGCAAGCGGAAGCGAATGGTGGAAGCCACGCCTCCAGAGAGCCAGGTGAGCCCCCCGCCGTCGTTCCACCTAGTGGACCTCCCCTCCCGGCAACCGGCGTCTGCATCATCTCAGTCAGCACAGGTGTCCTCTTCCTCTGTAGCAGCCCTGCAGGCCGAGTCGGAGGCTCTGCAGCGTCAGCTCCATGATCTCGTGCGGCAATGGGAGCAGTTCGCCAGTGAGACGACAGCAGAGCAATCGACTCCGCTTCATCATCTGCAACAGTCATTCTCGGCCACCCATTTGAATGTAACGCTACGGCTTTCTTGTTGGAGTGGATGGTTATGAGTGAGGGACTCTGCGAGTAGTACTGACATATCGTGGTGTGTAGATCCTCAAGGTCATGTACGACAACACCACTGGCAAACTGGAGCTGAACGCTCTCACGCACCAGATCGAGCAGTTCCTGCTGCACCAGTCCATGCTGCTCAAGATGAAGTACGACCTGCTCGCCGCCGCGGAAACCTGCCGTGAGATCGAGCAGCTGCGCGCGCCGGTGTTCGTGAAGAGTGAGACGCCCTCGAAAGTGACGAGCCTCATCATCAACTCGACAAAAGAGCAGCTGAGCCACCGCTACAAGGCGTTCCAGTCGCTCTCTCGACCCTACCTCTCGCTCATCGGCGCGGCGAACAAGCACCTCTTTGCGCTCTACAGCGCGGCGCAGAGTCTCCAGAGCATGCGGGAGACCAGTCACCATGAGCGCGAGGCGGTGGTTCAACGCGAGCTCTTTGGCACGAGCAGCAACAAAGAGCGGACTGGTGGTCTCTCCCCATTCCTCCCTGCTGACCACACGCGCTCTCGTCGACGCTATGGCTACGGCGCCAAGAGCACAAGTAGTAATGGCAGCAGCAGTAGTATCACAAACGGGGAAATGTCCGACCATCATCACTTGATGGCTGGCGGGTACGATGACGTCTCGCGCGTGCAGCAGACGCTCGAGTTCGGGAACCGCATCACCGAGATCTCGAAGAAAGTGGAGCTCTGGCGCGCGCTCAGCTCGACGATCGCGACTACCTGCGTTCTCAGCGTCTCGGAGCTCGCAAACGCGAATGACGCGCCGTTATCTTGACGATAATGTGTGTATTGTTATGGAATACAAGCGACTGATTGACTGGGTGACAACGTTTATCTGCACGATTGCTACAAGTACCTGGGGCTCTTGGGTCATGAGCTCTTTCCATCACTTAGCTGTTGAAGATACGCGTGTAGAGCTGGTCGTGCATGGCTTGGATGAGGTCGAGCACCGGCGCGGACGAGTACGAGTCGTGGATGAGGCGGTTCTTCTTGGCCAGGAAGACGCGCTCCATGAGCTCGCGCATGTCAAACTGCGTGCGCGAAGCCTCAAACGGCCCGATGAGATTCAGCCGCGTCGCCGCGCTCAGCACGTCGCGGATCACGAAGAACAGGTACATGCGCTGGCAGGTCGCGGCATCGACACCCAGCAGCGCGCACACGAGCGCGAACACGACTGCGTGGTGGATGCCCGGGTGCTTCTGGCGCTTGGACTCCTTGCGGATCGTCACGAGCACTTGGAACGGGTCCTGCTCGCGGCTGTGGTAGGTCGAGACCGCGAGGCGCAGCATGGCCGCCCCCTGCGCGAACGACGCCTTCTTCGCCACGTGGTTGGACAAGAGCGCCGTCGCCTGCGCGTTCACGTCGAGGAACGACTCGACGAGCGCATTCGCGGCGGCTGCGCTCTGAGAGCTCGCGTTCGCAGCGACCGCGGCCGAGTGCATCGTGAACACGATCGGCAGCGCAAAGTTGGCGGTCTGGTGCAGCGTCGAGCGCAGAAACTGGTCGAGCGGCGACGGGGCTGGAGGTGAAGACTGGGAGGAAGAGCTCTTGGTGACGAGCCGCTCCTGCACCGCGGCCTCGAGCCCGACCGAGTGCGCGAAGCCGCCTGTGGGGTAGAGCGAGTCGACCATCTGCCAGATCGCCCAGTCGCCCGCCGTTGCAGCCATCGCGCAGCGTGAAGTGTTCTGCTGGTTTCTGAAGTGGTGGAGTGATTTAATTGAATGCTCAAACTGTCTGTGCGTCGCCTACAGTAATCGGCTTCTTACTTCCGAAAAGGGATGTGTCAGTGACAAGAGCAAGCGAATCCTGACCCTTGCTTGCACACCAACAAGAACCTCTGAAGTCAGGCTCACCTGACACTCGCTCGCACTATCAATTGGACCCGCTCGCGGTGCGAATCATGGAGAGCGTGAGCATCGCTGACCCAGGGTCACCGTTTTCAGGTTTAATGCTACTAAACTTGTGCGTGCCGGCATCGAAGTGAGAAGACATCCAAAGATGAGTCACAGCCACCACCATACTTTTTGATTGACAGATAACAACGTAGTGATGTCAGGGTCCCGCTCGTGTAGGCAGACTGGTGCTGTAGGCTCAATGGATTACCTCTAACACGTGCACGCGTTCTTCTGTATCCCACATTGCGCAGGTGTCGCCTTTAGCCTCGGTTTTGCCTGGATCAAGAAGCACACTCCGGCATGATCGTGTTTGGTCAGCAGGTACTGGTCACGACTGGTGCACAGGTGGTGGACCGGGATGGAATGTTCAAAACGTGGTCTGTATCCAATAATGGCGTACATCTATCTATTCATCTATTCTATCAGCGCAGTACAGTGCTTACTTGCTCGACCTCTCCTCCACTGTGAACTTGACGCGGAAGATGTCGCCACCCTGGTCCCTCACAAACTTCTCGCGATCGGTCGGGATGCCCAGCGGATTCTCCAGCAGCACATCGAAATCATAGCGCTGGGACTGCTCAAAGACCTCGACCATGTACTCAAAGAGCTCCTCCACGTCCGTCTGCACGTAGATCGGCGTGCCCGGTTGCAGCAGCTCCGCGAGCTCCTTTACGAACTCGTCGGTGACGAGACGGCGCTTGAGGTGACGCTTCTTCATCCACGGGTCCGGGTGGAAGATCGACACGCTCTCGATGGCGCTGGGCAGAGACGGGATCAGCAGTCGCTGCTGGAAGTTCATGTTCGCGTGCAAGAACGCGAGGTTCGCGATCTCGCGGCGCGAAGCTTCCTGGATCGCGTCCAGGATCACATTCTGGCGGATCTCCACACCGACATAGTTTGTCGTCTTCGCATTCGCCTGCGCGACCGCCATGAGGTACTTGCCGCGCGCGCAGCCAATGTCCAAGTGGATCGGCAGCGTTGTATCGGCGAGCACGCTCGGCCACTCCGGGATCTCGATCGGCGCGCGATACTGCTGCGCCAATGGATTCACATGCTGGCGGAACCTGCGCGAGCCGCCACTGCCTTCGCTGTCGCTGCCACCGCTTGAGCCTGAGTCTGAGCTGCTAGTGAAGCTTCTGAGGCGTGCAGTTGCTGGTGCTGAGGTCGCGCGTCGAGAGAGATGCACCAGCGCGCTGCTCGAGCGCAGCAGCGAAGCACAGCGGCGTGTCGCCATCGTCATCTTCGTGCTCAATATCGCTGCCATTATGGCCACCACCACTTTGTGATCATCAGAAATTGGTTCACACAAAAGTGCGCGCGTATCTTCCACCACCCAAATACAGAACCGTGTTGTAATAGGAGCTCCACGTTTCTGTCTCTCCTGCGTTATGATTTGCCGATACTTTTGCATCTCGTCGTCCTATTCGGTAAAATAGTGAACTATTGGCATCATTGGCTGAAAAGATCTTGCGGTGCAAAGTGACACGTCATGCTTTTGTGTGTGTCAATTGACACACCGAACACAATTGAGAAGCCAGTCGAGCATTAGCATTAGAAAGAGAGAGAGCTCATTAGAGCGGCTGAGCGAGAGCGACAGAGATGGACGAGAACAGCAGCGGCGTGCCCACGGGCTTCCGCGAGGCGTACCGGCGCGAGACGCTCTCGCGTCTGGACATGGACCGCGCGGTGGGCGGCTGGACGCAGTCGCTGCACAACGGCTTCGAGATCTGGTGGCTCGCTGGCATGCCCATCGTGCTCGTGTTCCTGCTCACGCTGCTCAGCGTCTCGGTCGTGAGCGGTCTGGAGAACAAGCTCAAGTGGGAGATCGAGGTGCCCGTGCCGGCGTTCGTGTGGAAGCTCGCGGCGCGCGTCTGTGGGATTGTGCCGTCGTCCAGCAGCAGCAGGAAGGCGGTGAAGGCTGTCAATGCTGCCAGTGGCGGCGGCGATGCACCGAGCAGCTTTATGGAGAACCCCACAATCCCGCGTCATATCGCAGTGATCATGGACGGCAACCGCCGCTACGGCAAATCCAAGTACGGCGCAGGCGTGCGCGGCCACTCGGACGGCAGCAAGACGCTCGTGGCGTTCACGGACTGGTGCATTGAAGCCGGCATCCAAGCGCTCACGGTGTTCGCGTTCTCGACCGAGAACTGGAACCGCGAGCAGTCGGAGGTGGACGCGCTCATGGGTCTCTTCAACCAGTTCATGCATCAGATCGTGCCGGAAGCGATCAAGCGCGACATCCAGGTGCGCGTGCTCGTGTCGGATGGCCGCAAGTTCCCAGCGTACATCGTCGAAGCGATCGAGGAGATCGAAGCCAAGACGAAAGACTGCTCGGCGTTCAACCTCAACATCTGCGTCAGGTACGAATGGAAACTGGGAGGGCTCTGGTTGTTTGTCAAATGACAGGCTGACACTTATGGTTGTGCTGTTCGTACAGCTATGGAGCTCGCGACGAGATCGTCGGCGCGTGCAAGAAGATCGCGTCCGAAGTGGCTCGCGGCGAGACGTCCATTGACGACATCGATGAGCGTCTCGTCAGCGAGCGCATGCTCACAGCGTACGTAAATGCTTCACCTTGTGATGATTGTCGCGCATGTTCTGTCCAAGGCAATAGCTCGTTGCTGATTTGATACTTCTGGCTGTCTATCGCTTGTGCCGTTACAGTGGACTTCCGGACCCCGACATCCTGCTGCGCACGTCCGGCGAGATCCGCTTGAGCAACTTTTTGCTGTTCCAGATCGCGTACTCGGAGCTGATCTTCGTGGACAAGCTCTGGCCCGAGATGACGCAGAGCGACCTGAAGGACGTGATCGTCGAGTTCAACCGCCGCAAGCGCCGCTTTGGCAAGTAGACGAGCGACCCAATCCTGCGGCTCACATAGTGAGAAAGAGTGGCGGATATTGTGCATTGCATTGCAAGCAAGCGACGAACCGCATTCTGTCCACACACACGCGCAGCTCTTCCTCATCTTCGCCATTCATGTTCTCTCCTCCAGTGTGCCCATCCTGTCAATTCAATTCTTGTCAATCAGGTTTTCCCTCCAAAATGCTTCCCGCGCATCCTAGCTTGACGTTTTCTCATCCTCAGAACCCTACTCTCTAGCTTAAACTAGGACAAAATTCGGAACTGGTGTGTGAGAGAGCCTCTGTTTTCAGGGACAGCTCAAGACTGAGGGTGTTAATTTTAGAGCCAAAAATGAACACTATGAGCAGCTCGCATGGTGGAGGAGGCGCGACGACGACGGCGGCGACGACGACCGCGGCGGGCGTGAAGAAGAGCGACAACAAGAAGCAGCGCGTGGCCGACGACTCCAAGCTGGCAGTCGCTGCGCCGTCGTCATCGTCAGTCCCCGCGTCCTCGTCGGCTGCGGCGCCACCCTCGACGCCGACAGCAGGCGGCAGCGGCGGCGCCAAGCCCGTAGCCAAGTCCAAGTTCTGCCTCAACTGCCAGAAGGAGCTCACGCGCAACATCCGCATCACGTGCGTCGAGTGTCTGTCGCCGACGACGCGGCGTCCGCTCGTCGAGCTCTGCGTCGAGTGCTTCGCCGTGGGCATCGAGCTGGGCGACCACAAGCGCAGCCACAAGTACACAGTCTCGGACTGTCTCGCGTATCCGGTCGTGCGCGAGTCGCGCGAGTACGTGCAGAGCATCCGAGACGTGAGCCTTGCGAGCGCAGCGGCCACGCAGACGCCACAGAAAGATGGCAGTGGTGGTGGCGCTACTGGCGCACAGCAACCTGCAGCTACTGCGACTATCCTCTCGAGCGACTGGACTGCGGACGAAGAGCTGCTGCTGCTCGAAGGCATTGAGATGTTCGGCATGGGCAACTGGAAGGACATCGCAGAGCACGTGGGCACCAAGTCGGAGAAGAAGTGCGAGACGCACTACATGAGTGCGTACCTGAGCACGAGCGATCTCATGCCGCGCTTCCTGGATGACCCGGAGGTGCACGACGCGAACGAGGAGAAGAAGCCAGCAGCTGTATCTGCAGCAATTACAGCAGCAGGAGCTCAATCGCCAGCACAGTCATCCGCGCTATCGAGCGGTACTGCGACTACTGTAGCGCCATCGTCTAGCGTCCCTCCTTCGAAGAATCCGGGCAGCGAGCTCGCGGGCTACATGCCACTTCGAGGCGACTTTGATGTCGAGTACGACAATGAGGCCGAGCTGATCTTGGCCGACATGGAGTTCTCGGGAGACGACCACCCGACCGAGCGCGAGCTGAAGCTCAAGGTGATCGAGATCTACAACGCGAAGCTCGACGAGCGCGAGCGGCGCAAGCGGTTTGTGATCGAGCGAGGCTTGCTGGACTACAAGAGGCACCAGCAGTCGGAGCGCCGTCGCCCCAAGGACGAGCGCGAGCTCATTGCGCAGATGCGGCCGTTTGCGCGGTATCAGACGCCCAAGGAGCACGACGATTTCATCAACGGACTGATCACGGCCATGCGGCTGCGCAAGCAGATCCTGCTGCTGCAAGAGTACCGCAAGAACGGCGTGCGCACGTTGGCCGAGGCGGAGCTCTACGACGTGGAGAAGAAGAAGCGCGAGACCGAGCAGGCGTTGCAAAAGCAGCGCGACAACGCTGCTTATTTATACGAGTCCGGGCGGCCTGCGTCGAGCGGCAGAGATCGCGCGAACCGCTGGCTGAATCGCGAGCAATCGAGCGACGGTGCGCCAGGTGACAAGAGCAGCGGACGCGGTGCTGCAGGTGCTGGTGGCGGCGACCAAGACGGCGCGCACCCGAGAACCCGAGGCAGCGCCGGTGGTGGTGCTGGAGCTGGAGCTTCTGGGTCTGGAGCGGGTGATGGCTCCTCGGCGACATCCTTTCTGGTCGATGGTGCGCCTGGCTGTCACTTGCTGACTCCGCAGGAGAAAGAGCTCTGCTCCAAGCTCAAGCTGTTGCCAAAGGTGAGTTTGGGTTGTGTGGCTGACGAACAATGGAGTTGGTTGTGTTTGCTGTGTTCTGACGATTTTGTAATAATTGTGTGTGGTTGCAGCATTACTTGGTGATCAAGGACGCGCTCATTCGCGAGTGCTTCCGCTTGGGGTACCTGTCGAAGAAGAACGCGAAGGAGGTGGTGAAAATAGGTACGTGGTGGTGGCGTTCTGTCGCATTCGGAGATATACGACGGTGACTTTTGCTTTTGTACTCACTCACAAGGACTTCTTTGTAATTGGTGGATAGATGTGAGCAAGACCGGTCAGATTTACGATTTCTTCGTCAAGTGCGGCTGGGTCAAGACAGAAAGCTCAGTGCCAAAAGGTGAGAGAGAGAGAGTGTGCGATGCCACCTGTCTGCCTGTCCTCAATACTCACACTTTTCTACTGCTTTGCCACCACTTTCTATCAGTGTCTGCTTCGCCCAAATCCAAGTCGGCTGCGACTGAAAACGGGACCGCGCCGGCAGCTCTTGCGAACGGCACGCCGAGTACGAAAGCTCAACTTCCAACACCGCCAGCAAGCTCCACATCCGCTGCTGCATCCACTCCCAGCTCGTCTGTGAGTCCGGTGAAGCGGAAAGCGCACGAGATCAGCTCCGGTGCGACCACCGACAGTGCGAGCTAAAGCCTTAGTTTCTCATACGTCCTCTCTCTCTCTCTCGCTGCGATGCCTTTGCACCACAAACAATACAGATTTCCATTTCGCTCCTTCATCGGCTCTTGATGGGACACCAACTGCCTTTGGGAAGAAAAGTGGGAAAACAACAGTGACACACACAATGTATTAGCTGTTCAAAGCGAGAGAGAAAGCGCGCCTCTAAAGCCGCAAACAACAACTCTTCTCCCATCAGTTCTCTTCGTCGATCTTCAGCGACGCGACCGACAAAAAGTCCTTCACGGCTCTCAAGAAGCTCGCCACCTTGTTCAGGTCCTTCACACCCGGTGAGCCCTTCACTTCCACGCCGCTGCTCACGTCAACACCCAGTGGACGCGCGATCGAGATCGCCTTCGCCACGTTCTCTGGCGTCAGTCCGCCCGCCATCAGACACGGCAGACGCGCCTGGTTGAAAAGCGCGGCGATGCGCCAGTCGAACGTCACGCCCGTGCCTCCTTGTTGCCCCTTCACGCTCGTATCAAGCAGCAAAAAGTTGGCAAGCCCTAGAAATACAAACAGAGAAGGAAACATATCCGTCGAGAAGATTCGTTAATGCGCATGATATCCTTCCACCACGCACAGACATACAGTCCACTCACCTCCCTGGGCGTGCAGAAGAATGGCTTCAGCGTCGACACTGTCAGTGTTCACCGTGTCCGGCAAGTGGAACACTCGGATGGTTGGCACCCTGATCTCAGCGCAGATCTCAAAGCCCTCGTCGCCGTGGAGCTGTACGATATCGAGGCCGACTTCCTCCGCGATGGCGTTCATCTCAGCAGCACTCTTGTTAACGAAGACGCCCACGACCAGAGGCGAGCGCGAGCACACTTGGCGGAGACCAGCGGCGTTTTTCTGGAACCATTCCGTCGCCGGCGTGCCCTTCGCCGAGTTCACTTTGTCCAAAATCTCCGGCAGCACCGGTCCAGTACGCTCGCCGTATTGGCGCACCGCCTGGACAATCTTCTTCGCTTCTTCGATGTCGATGCAGCGATGCGAGTTCTCCACAAAGATGAGTCCGATCAGGTTCGCACCCGATCGCAGCGCCGCCATCGCGTATTCGAGCTTCGTGACACCGCAGATCTTCGCGAGCGGCTGGGGGAAGAAATCTGCAAACTCGCGCGAGCTGCGACGCGCAGTCAAGAGCTTGTTGATCGTGCTCTCCACGTCGCCGCTCTTCATGAGGAACTCGCCCACGAGAATCCCACGAGCGCCGCACGTTTCGTACTTGACTACGTCCGCGCGCGAGTGGATGCCGCTGAGAGCGAAGAGCGTGACGCCGTCGCGACCGAGAGGAATGCCGCGGCTTTTGATTTCATTCGCGACACGGACAGTCGTGTCCAAGTCCAACTGGAAGGTCTTCAAGTTGCGGTTGTTGACGCCAATGAGTCTAGAAACGAGCGAGGCAGTCAACGTATCGTGGGTGTTGTGTGAGTGTCATGGTGGCAGCAATCGCAAGAGAGAGAGAGAGCAACGAACAAGTACGTACTTTGCATTCGCATGCAGAGCAATGTCGAGCTCCCCAACGCTGTTGACTTCGACAAGCGGACACATTCCCAGCTTGTGCGTAGCCTAGCGGGATCAACGATCAACATATACGCAGAGCGTCAGAAACCATCCCGGGCGAGAACGCAGCAGTCCAATACACACCTCGATCAGCTTGCTGAGCTCTTCCGGAGTCAAGATCGCAACGATGAGCAATACACAATCGGCTCCATACGCGCGCGCTTCCAGCAGCTGGTACTCGTCAATAATGAAGTCTTTTCGCAGAATCGCTGGGCGGTTCGCCTGGTCCTCGACGGTTTTACGAGCGGCTTGCATGTCTTCCAGCGTGCCTTTGAACCACTTGGGCTCCGTGAGCACCGAGATCATGCTCGCACCCGCAGACGCATACTGGCTCGCTTGATCTGCATGTACGCACACACAAGCACATAGCGGAACCATCCATGTCAGACATTATTAGCAGCACGCTCGCAAAACAAGTAACTCCACACTCCCACTGTGTTGTTTGCCTATCCACCTTTGATCTCGAGCTCGACAGCGATGTCGCCCTTGCTGGGACTCGCGCGCTTGAACTCTGCAGCGAGCGCGATGTTCGACCAGCCCGATCTCTGTTTCCACATGATGCAATCAATCCGAAGAAGCACGTCAGCACCAAGTAGCCGCCTAGTCGCCTGCGTTAACACCACTCACCACTGGCGCGTTGAGGCGATCGAGCACGTTGAGCGCCGGGCCGAG
This sequence comes from Globisporangium recalcitrans, assembly GCA_023333815.1. Lineage (NCBI taxonomy): Eukaryota > Oomycota > Peronosporomycetes > Pythiales > Pythiaceae > Globisporangium > Globisporangium recalcitrans. The sequence continues at coordinate 15,520 of JAASFO010000588.1, forward strand.
CGCGGCTTCTGTCTCGCGGATCTTGTCGCGCAGCTGCTGCGCCGTCACGAGCTCCTTGGCGGCGGCCACGTCCACGCGGCGCTGCGCCGTGATCTCGTCCAGGATGCTCATGATGGGAGGCTTGCTTGTTCTTTTGGGGAATGATGCAGATGGACTTTGTGAGGTGGCACACAAAAAGAAGGAGCAGCTGCGTTCCAAATGTCACAAAAACAATGCATCGATGAGCACAGTTTGCTTTTTGTGAAAGAGCTTTCTCTTTGAGTTGAAGTTGTCTTTTTGTCATTTGTTGAAGCGTGCGGACACATCTGCAAGACATTATTACCGTGCACACTGATCCGAATCCGCATTCCATTCTGCAATTACCCTTCAAGTGCGCAAGTCAACAGAGAGAAGAGAGACTGCTCAGAGCAAGGTGAGATGCAAATGCGCTCTGTGTGTCGACTGTGTCTGTGCGTGCTTATTGCTGCTAACTTGCGAGCTGCATGTGCTACACCTATGTATGAAATCGTGAAGGTTTGAAAGCAGCGATCGCATCACAGAAACAGCATGCTAGTCCACGGAAATGCGGACTACGAGTCGTCCAGAGGCATCAAACGACAGGTTCGAGTGAAACCTGCATTTACGGGTTACTTCTTTTGCTTGACTGAGTGCAGAACGGCAGCTGAATGGTGTGGGTGAATGTTGTCTTGCAGATGAGAACGCCGCCTCCATGCTGCAAGCTGACGCCAACTGAGGCGGACTCCAGAAAGCGACGCTGCGCGCGGAGTTTGCCGTTTGCATGCTCGCTCGGCACCAGCGCTGACAACAGCAGAGCCGAGAGTGCGATTGCTAACATCCTCGCTCCAGATGGAAGCCGAAGAACGCTGGCGATCGAGTGCTGGAGCCGCTCTGAAGAATGTCTCGAACGAAAGTGGGATCACATGGATATGATCGACGACACGTACCCGTCGCGAGAAGCTCACATTTTGGCGACCACACTGAAAGACAAGCACACAGCGCTGGAGCCAAACATGTTTCCGTACGACACACCTACAGGGATTGAGCACTGGACACTGTGGAGTCAAGACGAAATGGACGACGGCGAGGTGGAGAGCTACGTAAACACCTGGGTTATGGAGAACGCATCCCATGTGCTGAGCTGGAATTTTGATGAAAACTCGTCTCGGTCGATCAACCTGTTCCATGTCCACGTGTATTTCCAAGTATCGATTGAGCGAAGCGCTTTGCGGGGCTGCTGATCGCAGATCTACATCAATACAGCATTAGATCTCCAAGTTTTTCGGAGAAATAGAGAGTCGAAACGATCCCTTTCGAGAAGACATCGGTAGCACCATCGAGTATTTATGCGCACTTCACTCACTCTCGACTCGTTGCGTAGCTCGCGGGTCAAGTGCGACCGTGAATCGACAAATACAAAAGAACGGTTCCAAGATTGAGGAAGCGGTGTGGAGAGAGTTCAAGCCTGGATACGAAAAACCAATATTGGCTGCCAGATGTCAGAACGAAGTGTTGAATAGTTTCTCTGTCATTGACTGCAGGGGAGTATCGTATGCGAGACTGCAAGAAGCAGCCGAAGCGACCAGATACCATTCGTGTTCAAAGTTACGAAAAAGTCAAGTGAAAAGGCAAAAACGGTATGAGACTGCTCGCTCTGCAAACCGATCGATTCTACTGCAATTAGAAGCCATCAGTGTTGTAGTGGTCGGCAGCCATCAGCTTGACCCAAGCACCGGCGAACGCCTGCTCGAAGATACCCTCGATGTCGGCGTAGACCTTGACTACAGCCTTGAGCTCTGGGTCTTCGAGGAGCGCCACGTCGGTGTCCAGCATGTAGATGTCCTTGCCGTCCGCCTTGTACTCCTTGGCAGACACCTTGGTCCACTTCTC
>JAASFO010000589.1:0-17362 GCA_023333815.1 Globisporangium recalcitrans
GATGAGAGGAAGTCTGGGTATTATTTGGCTTCGTTGCCTCGAGCTTCTGGTTCCCAGAGCCCGCATACTCATCTTTCTCCAGTTGATGTGCGTGAATGGTGCCGGTGTCCTCCAGAGCAGGACACACTGAGGTCGATGGGTGCGCGGATCGCGAGGTCTTGATCGTTCGAATCGGCTGCGTGACTTTCGAGGCACTTCGAGAGGGTCCAGCAGACACGGGTCGGCAGCGCTTGGGGGATGTCCTCCCCGTTGTTGCAAAGTGTCCATCTGCGGTGGACTTGCTGGAGTGATGGTCAGCATTGCTGCTGCTACTGGTATTGGTCTTGTTGAGTCCAGCAGTGGTGGACACTTTGTTGAGCCTGCTGCTGCTGCTGTGCAAAACAGACTTTGTCTGCGCCTGGTTGAGTCGGTCTTTCAGTCGCGACGACCCGCTGATCGCCGACAGGTAGCTCCTGTCAATGTGCGCGTGCACCTTGAGCTCCTCGTACTTGGCCAGCACAAGTTGCGAAGCAGCCTGACGCTCTCTTGGTACTCCTTTGCGATCGAGAAGTGGCTCCCGACGCAGTTGCCAAACTCAATGAGCATGGGACCGCGACTGCTGTCGAGCAGCACGCGATACCGGTTGCTGCCCGTGCTCGCGATCACCTCGTCGAGGTCCCATTTGCTTTTGCAGTTGACGATGAACTCGTGGTGGGGGAGCCCCGTGAACAGCGCGTGGCTCGCGAGCTCCAAGCGGATGCAGCACTTCGTCTCGCCGCGCTTGGACAGATACAGTTGCTGGCTGAGCTCCGACGAGCTCCGATGGGCGGGCTTGGTGCCTGCGCGTGCCGAGTTCACTCGCGCGCCGTAGTCCTTGGCGTGGTCGCTCGAGTGGAGCACGAACCCCGTGTTGCCCTTGGGGATCCAGCAGCTCTCTTTCGAGCCAAAGACGAAGAAATCCCCCAACTTGGCGTCCAAGAGCACGTCAGTTGAGGCGAGATGCTGCTGTTGCTGTTGTCGAGCTGGGTTTGGTGGCGGGATCGCCTGGATGTCGTCGATCAGACTGCCTCGACCTTCGTTGTTCGTGACCCGAAAGTGCTCTCCACCTGTCGAACACACATACGCGAGCAGACCCGCGCCGGTGCCGCTCGCAAAGAGGCATTTGCCCGTCATCATGCACATTTTCGTGAGCAGCGCGAGTTTGCGCATCCCGGGCGACCACGGTAGCGCGCTTGAGTCCCCGTCCACGAGCACAAAGTCGAGCACATCAAAGTTCGTGATGCTCTGCGGGTTGGCAAACTCCGAGTGCATCTCGAAGAGACTTTGCGAACGCCAAGTTTTCTGAGGTGCGTACCCTTGAGTGGTGTCGCCTCTGCCTAATACTGAAAGAGTGGGGATCTCTGCGAACTCTAAGCGGATTTTGCGCTGGTGTGGACAGCGCAAATGCAGCTTCCAGATCCAGTGTCACAGAGGAAAAGCGACCAAGAAGTGCCACAACTGCGTCAAGTACCGGATTTTCTCATCAGAATTTGTAGGTTTGACGAGCGGAAGCTCGGATACTACTGCGATGCCTGCTTTGGTGCGCGGCACCCCGCGTACCGAATGGACCACTCGTGGGTCCACGTCCAGGACGACGTCAACCAAGGTGACGCCCAACCACACGCTCAGCGGCACAGTGAGCGAAGACGGCTACCGCTTTTACCACCTCTGCGTTGTTCGCCACGAGCACGAGCACCAGATCAACGTGAACCTCACGGTGATCTCGACCAACAGCGACGACAACTTCAATGACGACGACGCGAACATGCACATCTCGAGCGAGGTGACCCATCCGCGCATGGGTCACTCGACGTGGATCGCACAGCGTCCAGGGAGCGACTCTCTGAAGCTCTACACGTACTTGGACGGCTTCCCGCGCAAGTCGGACTCGCACAACCGCACGATCCCGTTGCACATTGGCGTGTTCGGCGTCTCGTCCAGCGCGAGCTACAACCTCACGGTCTCGGTGTTGGACCTCCCGACCTCCCCAGACATCATCTCGAGAGAGCAGTACTACACGAAGCAGCACCAGCTCGACCGAGCGCGACTTGGAGGGGCTGCAGCTGCAGTGGCGCAGCAATCGCGGCGCCTTCGTTTCGAGACTTGACCAGTCAATCGGAAGATCGGCAAGCTGAACTCCTGAAATGCAGCCATTTGCTTCGTGCATGTGGCTTACCTTAAATTACAAACTGCAGTCGCTTTGCTTCGCACAATAGGATGATGGACATTAATATAGGACAGCAACGACCTACTTTTTGGCAAGCAAGCTCCATCATGATCATTCGCGAACAGTGACACCAAGAAGTGGACATGGCGTCGCTCTTGCTGACGCAGCTGACGACGAAAGCCGCGCTGGACGACGCGATCCGCCTCACGAAGGACAAGGTGCTGGTGCTGCGCTTCGGACGAGCTGCGGACATCATCTGCATGCAGCAGGACGACATCGTAAGCGTCCCCTCCATACCATCGCAATGGCTGGTGCTGTCGCTGCTCGTGACCTCTTTTCAAACTCGTAACATTCTCTGTGTGTCGTTTGTCTGAATTGGATGGACAGCTCGCCAGGTGTGAGCGCGAGCTCTCGCGGATGGCGCAGATGTACCTCGTGGAGGCGGAACTCGTGCCGATCTACTGTCAGTACTTTGACATCTCGCTCATCCCCGCGACGATCTTCTTCTTCAACGGACAGCACATGAAAGTCGACTACGGGTGAGCAGGGATCCAGTCGCCAATGCACCTACCTGCTAATGAGCTCTTTGTGTTCGTACTAAGTGCGGCTGTTTCTATGTGTGCGCATTCGCAGGACTCCTGACCACACCAAGTTCATCGGCGCGTTCCGGATAAAACAGGACCTGATCGACCTCGTGGAGGTGAGTTGTCGCCTACCCACTCGACAACAGTGAGACATCGCACAGCGATTGATAACGCACCCTGCTGATCTTTTCGCTGCTGCAACAGGTGATCTATCGAGGCGCCAAGCACGGGAAGCAGATCGTGAACTGCCCGATTGAGAAGTCCCGCATCCCGCAGTACGACCTCATCTACAAGGATATTTAAGTGAGAACAAAACGCAATCGAACGCAACGGTACGGTTTCTTCTTGGCTGTGGGCAAGGCTGGTCGATTCAGAAAGAGCTCGTGGACCGCTCGGTTCTTCTTTTCGTAGGACTTCCGCGCGTCTTCGATCCGGTTGTTGGCTGCTGTTGTCGCTGCTGCTGCTGCTTCTTCGGACCGAGTGCGTGGACGAGGTGAACAGTGTACACTTCTGACGGGTGCGCTATAGCCATTGGTCGCGAGCTGGTTGCCTGCAGTTCGTGGTGCAGGTAGCTTCGCTGAGGTGGGGAGCGGCTTGACAGAGTACTGGAGGAGCTTGTTCTATAAGACCACGAATGAGGTTCACAGTGAAGGAGATGCGGTGCTGCTGGCTCATTGATCGTCTATCGCACGTACCTTGGTGTCTTGGTCGTGAGGATTCAACTGCAGAGCTCGCTGGTAGTCTGCACACGCTGCCTCGTGCTTTTCGAGATACCGCTCCGAGTCGCCCTTGCGCACGTAGTACTCTGCGACAGCTGCGTCCTGCGCGACCGCGTTGCAGAACTCGAGCTCGGCTTTCTCGAATTGCGCTTTGTTGAGCAGCTGGATACCAAACTGGCAGTGGATCACAGCTACCCGCGATCTGATCTCGTCGCTGTCTGGAAGCATCTCCAGCGCTCGGTGGTAGTCTGCAAGCGCCTAAGAGAGGAAGCGGCGTGCAGCAACAACACTCTGTCAGTCTGTACAAGTTGGTGGGAGCCAAAGAGACACAACACCAGAAGTCACCGCTCGGAAATTGTCCAGCCCACGATACGCATCGCCTCGGCTGACGAAGCGGTTGGGGTTCTCACACTTCTCGCGGAAAAGCTCGGCAAGCTCAGCTTCGCCTCGGATCGCCTGGTTCAGCGCATTCAGCGCCAGCTGGTAGGATTCCCCACGGAGGAACCGAAGCGCGATGTCTGTTAGAATCAGGTTGCGCTGGGTCGCGATCTCTCGATGCGCTGAGGCTCGTAGCAGATAGAACCTGGTCTCCTCGGACGAGATCTCAGCGGCTTTGTTCAGACACTTGATCACTTCAGCAAACTCTTTTCGCATCGAGTGCTTGCAGGCTTGCTCAAAGATCGCCTGGGACTCCTTCAATAGCCGCTGCTCGTGCTCAATGACCTCGGGGTGGTCTGGCCAGAGCTTCGCTGCGCGCTGGATGTCGCTGTTCGCCTTGTCGTGCATGTGCAGGCGCCAGTGGAGCTTCGCACGAAGCACAAAGTACTCGACGTCTCTCGCGTTCAAACAGATGCAGTGGTCGATATCCTTTAGTGCTTTGTCAAGATCGCCTCACTCAAGTACGCGATCGCGATCGACGGGGTCTCGCTCAGCATGAGCAGCGAGTACCCGTGGAGGTTGAGCAGCGCCGCGAACTGGTCCTTGATGCGCTGCGGCGGGTTCGAGTCGATCGAGAAGAGCTTGCGGTAGCTCGCCATCGCGGACTTGAGGTCGCAGAGCTCCCAGAACACCTGCGCGCGCTTCGCATAGAGCAGCGCGCGGTTGGGCTGCAGGAAAATCGCCTTGTCGAGACAGTGGAGCGCCGCGTCCAGGTTCTGCTCGGCGACATGGCGATCCGCCTGCTCTTCTTTCTCGCGCGCTGCTTCTGCTGCTGTCAAGTCCATGCTGCGGCTACTGGCTGACGCTGGGGGAAATCATCGCGGCTCCCTTAAATGCAGACCGACGCAGTGTCAGAACCCGAAGAGCAACCATTTGCCACAGTTTGCTGATCTTGAAGCGACGCGACTGGGACTCGAAAGGTCGTATTGTCTGGAACTGCGATGGAGCGATTCGTTCTTGGGCAGCCACTCGGCAATCAGCTCTGCTCAGTCGGCAAGCACGCATTCAGAGAGAGAGAGAGCCATGGGAAACGTGGAGCCCGTCGTGAAGACGTCGACCATGGAGCAGGACCTGCAGGACGAGGTCATCGCCGTGGCGCAGCACGCCATGGACAGAGATCGACGAGCAGCAGATCGCCGCCAAGGTCAAGCAGCACTTTGAGCAGAAGCACCACGGCATGCTCTGGCACTGCTGCGTCGGCCGCAATGTCGCGTGCTACGTGACCCACGAGCAGTCCAAGTCCCTCTACTTCTACGTCGGCCAGATGGCCGTCGTGCTCTTCGCGACCGCGTAACTCTCCAACTCGAAGCTTCAGTGTGTGCGGTGTGATGGAGCGAGCGAACACTTCGGGCTGTCTGTCTGACCAACGAGCGCCACTAGCAAGCACAGCTAGTCCTCAATGTAAATAATAAACTATCACGCGCAAGTGTGCATTTATAAAAGATACATGGCGAGATTCACAGTTTCCAGGCACGCACCTTTTCCGTCAACCCCTCCAGCGTCTCAAATACGCGATAACATTCAACAGAGAATCGATCAGTGACCGTGAGCGAGGATAACCAGACTCACACTTCATTAACGTGGTCATTTGGATCTTCGTCTTGAATGAGAATGCTCGGGGGGCGTTGGTGTCGTCGCAGAGGGGAGACAGGGAGATCCGGCACAGTCGTCTTCGGGTCTTGTGGTGGCACATTTCTTCCGTTCATGACAAGCAATCCGTCCGAGCTGCTGACACTGCTGGTGCTGTCCACTCGCTGGACGTGCTTTCGATGGTCGGCATTCGTGGGTGAGCGTTGCACTCGCGGTAAGTTTGTCCAGGCGACTTCGTCGACCTTTCGAATCAGCTGGAACTCGCCAACCTTCTTCACTTTGAACACCAAGACTGCCGTGAAGTAGATGAAGATCACGTTGATCCAAACGAGCATCGCGCTGCCGACTGCGATCTCGTAGAAAACGAGACGCTGCTCTTCACCGATGACATCGTCGGCCTGTTGTAAAGCAATACCAGGAAGTGGGGGTTAGCTGCATGGCTATCGAGCAGTCAACCTCAGCAGCGACTCGACGTACCACAAAGTATTGCCCAATGATGACGTAGGAGAAACAGATCCCGCTGTTCACCGTTGGAGGGAGAAGAGCAGCCGCGATCGCTGTGCCGACCACGGACGAGATGTTGGCGTTCGATTCCGCGAGCGCGACGCCAGTTCCAGATAACGCGGCGACAACCGCTCCGAACAAAAGCTGGATAGCTTGACCGCGCGAGCGCATCTCGTTTGTCGGCCAGTTCAAGGCGGCCGCGTACGGACTCAGCAGCGCTCCGATCATCATCCCCAGCAGCAACGTGACAGTCTGTGATGTGGGGTCAGCACAGTGCGCACAGAAATTGAGAAGGGTTGGTTAACAACTGCGGAAGTGGATGGGAGAATACGAGCGAGCAGTCAATGCGGTACCAGTGCGAAGATCTCGTTCAGAAACCCGTTGATGAAGAGGCTTCGATCGCGAATCGCATACCCGAACGCACATCCAAGGATGGGACCCTGTGCAACAGAGGCAGATGCGTCAGACTCACTATCCCGATATCTAACTGAAGTAAACACTACCAGCACAGCCATACCATCAGCGGCGAGAGAAGCATGGATGCTACCACGTACGTCTACACAAAGACAAAGACGTCGACCAGAATGTCAGTTATCAATCAGTCTTGAGTCCCACCAAGTGCAGAGAAGAAGACAGGAAAAGCCATCCACGCACGCTCGAGTCGCCAGCCAGACCAATGCCTGCGATCGCCCTATTGCAACCACAAAACCGTCCGTCGTCAGCATTAGCAACGCTGAGCTCGTGGCGCACAACCAACCACACGAGAGAGCAAGAAGCCACTACTTCGTCACTTACGAAGAAATGAGCAGCATCCCGACGGAATCTCTCGACAGCGTCGAGTTCGCTTCGATGTGCGCGTACATCTCGGCGACCGGCACGGCTGTGCCCACGTCGGTAGATCGCTCGAGGATGCGGCCGACGCGGCGCTTCTTCTTCTTTGTCTTGCGCTTGCTGATCGTCGTGCCGGGCGTGAGCGACATGACATCGCAGAAGCCGAACTGGATGCCCACGCCCATGCTCTGCAGCTTGTTCAGGATCGCCTGCATCTCCTCGTCCTCGACGCGGAACGTCACGATCGACGACGTGCGAGCCTCTACGCTCGTCACATTATCCAGCTTGAGCTCGTCCTGCAACGTCGACACCACCTGATCAACGCATTCAAGTGGTGGCATGGCGCCACACAATGCACGTCAGACTCGCTCGCTCTCTCTCGTCGCGAGCAGCCCAGAGCGACCATATGCGGCTGAGATAGACGCCAGTTGAAGCGCATTGTGTGTGTGTCACGCACCTTGCCGTGCTGCTCATTCGGAATGGTGAGCTGGAAGAGCTTCATGATGGCGCCACACAAGCGGCGCTTCTGTCTGCGTCTTTGCTTGCCTCGTCAGTTGATCAGTGTGGAAAATGGTGAGAACATGGAGTGTACTGGATACGACTCAGTAATATGCGAGTCTGAGAGAGAGGTGCTGCACTGTACTCTCTCCATCACCACTCTTCTATTCCCTATTTTCTCTCGAAAATTCAAATTTTGATTTTGATTGTGGCCGATTTGGGGTCGACGATTGAAGCAGAGGCAGGCTGGCACAAGCGTGCGCATCCGCACTTGCATCGTGGCGCATTGAAGCACATTGGCACTGCTGCTGCCTCCACCTGTCAGCATGCGCAACGCACCCCGCGCGTTGGCGCTCCAGTACGAAGACGACGAGCAGTTCCTGCGGCTGCAGCGCGAGCAAGAAGCCGCCAAGTATTTATGGTTCAACTCGATGGTGCGACCCGAAGGTGCGTGCGCGTGTGCATGAAGCGGCGAACGCATTGATGCGACTCAGCCTGCTAAACAGCTTTGTATCTGTATCTGCTATTGCGCGATGTGTGCCAACAGATGTGCTTGAAGCGAGCGAGCATCAGCCAAAGTATGAGATGAGTGTGACGGGTAAAAAGCGCATCAAGGCTGGAACACGCACAGTCACGATCGGTAAGATGGCGCATGGTGGTCGCTCTTTCGCTTCCATACGCGCATATGTGCTGACCAGCGTTTGTGGATACGCTTGATCGTCGCTGAACTAGGGACAAAGGTTGAGATCAACGGACGAGACGTAGCGATATTTAAGAATTATGGTCAGTTCTACGCGATTGACAACACCTGTCCGCACCAAGGTGCGTCACTACACCTCGGCGACATCGAAGACTTTGACGGGATGGTCTGCGTCTCGTGTCCGCGCCACCATTGGCCATTCTCGCTGGAGGACGGAAGCTGCTTGATTCCAGTGAAGGTCCAGGCGCGACCGCATCCAGTGCAAGTGCGAACCGAGACCAACGGATCAAAGTGGCTCTTCGTGGGTTTCCCAACAATCGCCGACGCGCTGTTCTCGAACGATGATTTTTGACAGAGCCCCAGAGTTGTTTAAAGTATGTAAGTCTAATACCCTCTTTGCTGCTGAGCTGTCGGCGAAACCAAACCATTGCATTTGGGTCTGCTCGTGTGCCGCTTCCTCCGTATATTTAGACGCCAATGCCGATCAACTCCAGCGTCAAATGGGATCCCTGCACAGCAAGCACAGCTCTCCTCAGCCCGTCGCGCTCCTGATGACCACCGCGGGCGTCATCGTGCACATCCCAGACCCCTCCACTGGGGAATCCACTTTCTACCACAACCCACGATCCATCCAACCGGCGACGATCTCTGACGCGCTCGGTGCAACGACTGACGGGAGTGGCACAAGGACCCAGCTTGCTGCTTCTCAATCGGAACCTCAGGTCTTGGTGGCGAGAGCAGGTGCCAAGAACGACTCCCTCAAGGGCAAAGTCGTGTATGTGAAGAAGCCTTCACGACAACAGAGCTAAGCTCAGCCAAGGAATGGAATGAGCTTCTTGTTTTGTGGGACAAGAAGACAAACGTCCGCGATTTCGTGATAAAATAAATGATACAGAGCGCCAGGCGTACAACCTTGCGCTGGCGGATGGCAACGGCGATTGGGAAGCTGCCAGGTTTATGATAGACAGCTCCTTCCGATGCAGTTCCTCGACTGCGAAAGACGGAACAATCGAGCGGGGCAATGCACTTGGGACAAAGGCATTATTTACACCAGACAACTACTGGCAACTCACTTTTCAACTTCTTCTCCATAGACTTCAGCAGGCACTGCGAACTGGGCGTTTCCACATGCTACACCATCGTGTGGAGAAGTCGCTTTCTCCGACTGGCTTCACATCACAAAACCGCAGACACTCGATCAAAATCTAGCAGCTCGCCACTATTGGTCCCAAGCACCAAATGTCTGTCGTCGTACTGGGCAGAGATGAACCTCGCCGATGGGGTTGGCGGGGTGAACCATTGCACAGGATTCGGAGAATACCATCTCCAAAGCGCAGCCTACAGGAATGGAAGAGACAGAGCATCGTCAGCTCCTAACCGCAGGCAGCAAAATACACATGGCATCGTGGCTGCCGCATACCTTGCCGTTTGGCGAGACCGTCACGAGTTTGCGGCTGTCGAACTGTAAGGACTTCACGCCACCGTGTTCAAAATTGCTGAATGTGCAGAGCGACTGCTGCGTGCGAACGTCCCAAGCCTCCATTCCCTGCTTGCTGTAGCCCGCCACAACGACTGTCTCGTCCATTTCTAATGCCGAGATGCCGCCCGAGCACAACGCTGACTTGGACAGAATCTTGGCAGTCTTGCCTCCCCACCAGCGAACAGTGCCCTCTCGTCCAGCAGACCACAGCACTCGCCCCTTGGTGTCTGTGTTCAGCACCGCATCTACAAGGAAACAAGTCGATCAGCCAACAGATCGTACAGAAAAAGCAGCTGCAACACAATGATAACGGTGCACTTGGAACGCACCAGGATGCCCGGCGAGTCGGTGGGTAAGTCGGTGGCTGCGGAGGTCAAACACTCGAATGAACCCAGACGAGGTACCGCAGACCAACGTGTTTCGGAAAAGCATCAAGCTAGTGATCTGGGGATTCGGGTCTCGCTGAGAGCGAGGGAGCGCAGATTTGTGGATCTTGGAAGCCGCGATCGACACGATGATCTCGCCTTTTGTCACATCCCACACGTTCGCTTCCCCTTTCTCGGTCGACGTCGCCAAGTGCAAGAACGTGCCGTCGTTGTGGTCAATACGCACATTCGTGACCTTGTCTTTCGATCGAGTCCGTATGAACGGAACCATGCCGAGTGTGGATCGGTGGGAGATCGTCGCAGTTGGCGCCACGTTGATCTGCGGGCTCGAATCGTAATTTCGGTTCTCCATTGCCGCAAAGTCCCAGACTCGAACAGTGCCGTCCGAACAGCCTACCGCGAGTGCGTCATTGCACGCATGGTAGCACGACGCGCCGTTTTGCACGATTGAGGAGCGAAGGCGCTGCTTCTCTAGCGACCATAAATAAAAGTTTGCACGATCATTTTCGACTCCACCAGTGAGAACCTGTGAACGCGACAAGTACGATACGTCACAAACAGGGTTAGTCAGAACCCAGCACGGAAATATCGCGACGAACACGGACGAGGCGTACGCGAGTGTCGGGGCTGCGAGAATACTTGTTGATCAGGATTTTGGGATTGTCGAACGCGATCGGCGCAGCTTTCTGGCTCTCGACCCTCAGCTCCGAAACGTCCGCAAGACGAATGGACTTGGATGGACCGTTGAGCCATTTGCTCTCCACCGTCATCCACTTCAAATCGTTCACGTATTCACGCATGGACGTACGCTCGTTCAACAGAGATGCTCGGATGACAGGAGGTGACCCGCGGCGGTTGACATTTCTATGTGAGGCACACCATACATGGTACACAAGTCAGTTTGCCATTCAAATCGGGGATGTCAGGCATTTGCCGCAGGCTGTCTTTGCAAACGGCAGTGCACGTACGGCGATGGCGCATCAGTCTCTCGGTAGCAATACGAAGATGCCCGTCGGAAGCAATTCAGCAGCAGCGGCTCGTACGGCACATTCGCGATAATCTCCCACACCACGGGCTTCATCAGCTCTCTCGCCCAGCTCTTGCTCAGCGTGACTAATCGGTACCAGTCGCAATGGATCGAGTTCCCCATGACGACATCAGCACGGCGCGCAGCGTCAACACAGCAAACAGCAAAAATATAGAATGATCAGTGCAACGACCCTCAATCTAAAGCAGATTGGTAAGAAGACACAGGCGCAAGCACAAGCACATGAGCGTGGCTGTCGAGAGAGCAGCGAAGCTCTCTCCAGCGCCAAGCGCCATCGCCTGCTCATGCCGTTCTTGTGTTCTGTCTTCTTCTTTCCCGCACCTAAAGCAAACGTGTACTTGGATCCGAGGAACGCGAGCACGTTCGCGAGCAGCACGGGGTTCTGCACCAGCACCTGGATGTTCTTGGGCTGTGCGATGCTGCCGCTCACGAGCGCATCGTGGCTGGTCGTCGTCGGCGTCACTGGCGCTGGTGGCGGCGGGTCTGTCTGCTCCGCCATGCTCTGCTCTCGCTTCCCTCTTCTCTTCGCTTGTCTTGCGCTTCTGATGCTGATGGAGAAAAGTGCGAAAGAGAGAGAGAGAGAGAGAGAGAGGGAATGGGCTGAGTCGGTGCCAACTGTGGCAGGAGCGTTCACACTCCAAGTCACCAGCCGAGATGGATGCTTCACGACAGTTCGGGACGCTTTTGTCCCGAGTTGAAAAGATCCTGGCTTCACTCTGAATAGAGCGCTCTCTCTCTGGGTCCAGTATTTGAGCTCTCTACAGTGCTCGACGCAGTTTGTTATCTGTGTTTTTCCCTAACAACAAGCTCAAAAGCTTAAAGTAAGAGAAAGGAGCGACAGGACAAGCAAGCAAGCTAGCTTTAAAGCAAAGCATCAGGACAGACAGAGAGAGAGCTAAATCAGCAAGCAGCATGTCATCCAGCGAAGACGACCGCAACCTGTCGGAGGACGACGACGTGTCCGAGGACGAAATCCCCGAAGAAGAGGACGAGGTGTCGGAGGACGAGGTGGAAGCCGCGCCTGTGAAGAAGCGCAAGGGGGCGAGCGACACGAAGCCCAAGCCCAAGAAGCGCCGCAAGCCCGTCAACAAGTTCATCGAAGAGGAGGCCGACGTCGATGAAGACGAGGAGGAGGAGGAAGACGACGACGACGGCGACTTCTACCGCTCCGAGCGCGCGCTTGCCGAGGAAGTGGAGTCGGCACAGCAGTACCGCTACGAGCCGCAAGATCGTACCCAGTACGACGACACGGAGAGCGCGGAGGAGATCGTGAACCAGATCAAGAAAAGACACCACCAGAGCCGCAAGCAGTACGACGAAGACGATGAAGGAGGGGACATGATGCAGAGCGAGGTGGCGCAACAGTCGCTCTTGCCGTCGATCCAAGACCCGCGCATGTGGGTGTTCAAGTGCAAGGTAAGCATAGTATCTATTTGAAACCGGTGGCTTTATGCTATTTGGCGCACGGTGACTTATACTGCATTTTGTGTATATTGCTGGAATTCCAGCCTGGTCGTGAGCAACACCTCGTGATCGCGATGATGAACAAGTTCCTGGAGTTTGCTCGTCGCGGAGAGCCGCTGAACGTCAAGTCTGTCGTCGCCTCGAACTCGAAGGGATTCATTTACGTCGAGGCGGAGCGTGAACCGCATGCGAAGGACGCGCTCAATGGGCTTCGTGATGTGCAGCAATACACCATGAAGCTGGTGCCGATCCACGAAATGACCTCGGTGCTGCACGTCCAGAAGCTGCGCAAGCCTCTCACTGTCGGCGCGTGGACGCGAATGAAGCGTGCTGGTTTGTACAAGGGTGATCTGTGTAAAGTGCTCGAGATCTTGGACAACGGTGCTCGGGTAAGTGCTTCTTGTGGTTCTTGGCTTCATTCTCAACCCATTGCTGACGACCGATTCTCTCTCACTCTCTCTCTCTCTCTCTGCATGACAGGCGGTTGTGAAAATGATCCCACGTCTCGACCCGATCGTGCTAAGCGGCGGGGAGCAACCCAAGTACAAGAAGGGACAACGTCCTCCGCAGAAGCTCTTCAGCGCAAATATGTCACAGGGGCTCGACATGGTGCGCCGTCGCCACCCGTCGACTGGTGAGATGCTCGACTCGTTTGAGAACGACTTTTACAAGGACGGCTTCTTGCTCAAGGAAGTGAACATCGCGACCATGCTGCAGATGGAGGATGTGAACCCAACGCTGGACGAGATCAACAAGTTCACCTCGGTTGGAGGTGGCGATGGAGACGGAAACGACGATTTGATGACCTCGGTGGAAGCTGACGACTGGAAGAATAAGGTCGACCTCACAAAGGGCGACACTGTGCGCGTGATTGAAGGCGACCTGATCAACCTCATGGGTGTGGTGCTGAGCACGAACACTTCCAACGACACTGTTCGTGTGATGCCCCTGCACGAAGAGATCAAGGATACGATTCTGGACTTCCAGTTGAAGCAGCTGATGAAGTACGTCAAGGTCGGCGACCACATTAAGGTCGTGTCGGGAATCTACTCGGGTGAAACCGGTACAGTCGTTGCTGTGGACGAAACGGATGGCTCCCCGGTTGCCATTGTGCTGGTCGACAGCATGGCGAAAGAAATCCAAGTTCGTGTTCGTGATCTCCAGGAATCTGCTGAGGTGTCCCATGGTTTGGATTCGTTCAAAGGAAAAGAACTCTACGATCTCGTGGCGGTAAGTGAAAAGTCAGCTGGTAGCCACCTCTGCATTGCGAAAGATTCTTACCGGCTGCTGTGTGTGTGTGTACGTGACTTCAGCTCGCACACGGGGATGTCGGTGTGGTCACCCACGTCGGACGAGACGGATTCTCGGTTTTATGCCAGAATGGTCAGGCGCGTGACATTTCTGACCAGGAGATCCAGAGAAAGATGGTTTCTTCGCGGGCAACTGCTGCGCTCGACAAGAAGCACAACCACGTGAGCGTCGGCGAGATGGTGAACGTGGTCGAGGGACCCCACGCAGGCCACAGCGGAACAGTGAAGCACATTTATCGCACGTACCTGTTTTTGCACAACAACCGAATGACTACCAATGCCGGTATCTTCGTTGCTCGAGCCCGTCAAGTGGTGCTCTCTGGAAGCAAGGCGCGCTCGGATATGATTCAGAACTCGACTGTTCCTCGTATGGACGCCGGTATGCAGCCGAGAGGACGTCCTGGCGCTCAGTCCCGCGAGTCCGATATCATCGGCAAGACTGTGAAGATCAAGAAGGGCATGTGGAAGGGCTACATCGGTATTGTCGTGGATGAGAGCGACCAGAAGGTCAAGGTGGAGATCCATTGCAAGGCTAAGGTTGTGGATGTGGACAGACTTCACGTGACGCTTGCCGGAACGAGAGAGGGAATGATCCAGGACAAGCCACGCTACACTGGTACGCCAATGAACGGCCAGACTCCACTGCCATCGCAGACTCCACTCCACGGAAGCGCGATGACTCCAATGGCGACTCCGTTGCACCGTGGTCTGGGGACACCGCAGTCGTCGTCTCGCAGTGGCGATGCGTGGAATGTTGCGAATGATGATGCGTTGTTGGAGACCCAGCTGAACCAAGAGAAGGATATCACCCACGCGACAAGCTTCGGCACGCCATTGGAGCCGGTTGCGCCTTCGGGAGATGGTATGGGCAACCGATCGTTCGCGAACCCTGTAACCCCGATGGCGCCACGATCGCCTACTAGAGATAGCATGATGCCAGTTACCCCAGCTGCGAACCCAACAACTCCAGGTCTGAACCCGACGACTCCAGGACTCCAGCCGAGAACTCCTGCGTACTTGATGTCGCACAACCCGACGACTCCTGGCTTGAACCCGACGACTCCCGGTCTGAACCCAACGACGCCGGCGCACCTGTCCGCTGCGACTCCTGGAATTGGGCACGACCACCACCACTCTGGGATGGAGCCGATGACTCCAGGATTCAACCCAACCACTCCTGGTCTGTCATCGATGACTCCTGGTCTCAACCCTGTCACTCCAGGTCTGAACACCCCAGGCTACCACCACAACCCGATGACTCCAGGCGCGTTTGGTATCGCGACTCCGATGACTGGACTGGGACGCATGAACTCGGCTGTGACTCCTGCGGCGACGCCAGGTATGATGGGTGGCTCCGGCGTCCCAATGACGCCAGCGTACCACCACGAGACAGACGACTACGGCGGTTCGTACTCGGGTGGCGAAGTGACGTGGAAGATGAAGGGCGTGGAAGTAGAAGTGGTCGAGGGCGAGTACAGCGGCAGCGTGGGCGTGATCGTGAGCGTGAACGGCAACTCGTGCTCGCTGGACGTGGATGGACGCGTGATCAACGTTTCGTTCGACGACGTGCAGCCAGTTGTGCCGGAGAAGCAGGACTCGGTCATCATCCTCTCTGGCGACGAAGCCGGAAAGACGGGTTCGCTGATCGGTACCGACGGATCCGATGGTATCGTGAAGGTCGACGGCGGCTCGGAGATTAAGATTTATGCGATCGCTTCGCTCGCGAAGCTTGCCCAGTAAGCCAATGAACCAGCCGAAGGAAGACGGACGCCGAGATCCTCGCTTGCCACATTTCGTTACCATGGATTTGCTTTTTATTCTCTCTCAAATAGTAAATCGCTGACTGCTTGTGCGTGCGCGTTGAGGTTGAAACTGACCGTGCAAATTTGGTTTGGAAGAGTGTGAAACGACGTGCTGGTATTGCTGTTGTAGGTGGCCGCACAACCAAGAGCCGAACCAAGATGCGAGCAGATGACCGATCGGAAGCAGCAGCACCACCGCGCATTGGACAATGGTTGCAAGCTCACGACGAAGAAGAAAGCTCATGCTGCTGTCATCTCCCCAGCAGCAGCAGGTCGCGGCAACAATTCCCACTCGGAGGAGAAAGAAGCGCAAGAGCGGAGACTCGCACTGCAGGAGGCATCGATTGCGCTCGGCGCGCGCGCGACCGGCATCCTGAACGCTCAGAGCGACCCCGAGACGCTGGATCTGCGGCCGTACGCCAGCGAGTTGGATGACCCGATGCTGAACGAACTCGCGAGTCAGCTGCGAGCGAGTTTAAAGCAGATGGAAAGGGCAAAACACGAGAATCCGCTGCTTCGGCAATGTCGCTACTACTCGACGATCACCTTGTCCGGATGCGAAAAGTTCACACCGGTAAGCAACATCTTACTATTCTGCTTCTTTGCGAGGAGCTTCTCAAGATGTAGCACACTTTCTAACAAGCTTGGATTTACCATTCAGGTGGGATTCGCGCGTTCACCCATGCGGTTGGTCCAGTGATCCGCCGTCTCGATTTCTCCAAATGCGTCATGTCCATCGACATTCTGAAAGTGATGTCCACGGGCATCGAGCAGCTGGACGCGCTGGACTTTTCGTGGTGTCTGCAGCTCAAAAGCGAGAGCATCCACGACTTCATCTCGTGCTGCAACGCGCACTTGACGAAGCTGAACCTGTCGAACTGGCCGGTCTTGAACGACGACGCACTCGGATGGGTCAGTGGGACGCTCGGACCCCAGGGCTCGCTCACCCAGTGCCGAAAGCTCCTCTCGCTTGACATTTCGTACACGAAGGGCATCTCGGACCGAGGGCTCGCGGCGCTCGGACACGGCTGCTGCTCGCTTCAGTTCATCAACTTGGAAGGGCTGGAGAAGATCACGAACAGCGGCATCCAGAAACTCGTCCAGGGATGCAAGAACCTGCGAGTGCTGAGCTTGCGGAAATGCATGCAGCTCACAGACGGCTCACTGTTCCACATCGGAGAACATTGTTGGCAGCTGCGCAGCTTGAACGTCTGCGGCTGCTTCCATTTATCGTCCGCTGGACTGCTTGCGATGGTGCGCGGGACGCCGCTGCTGCAGTCGCTGAACCTGGAGGGGTGTCTGAAGATGCGCGAAGACATCCTCGCGGCGGTCGCGACCAACTGCCTCTCGTTGCAAGTGCTGAACCTCAACGGCTGCCAGGAGATCGCCGACAACGGGATCACGACACTCGCCGAGCACTTGCCCTTTGTCCAGAAAGCGCAGCACTATCGAGGGTTGGAGCCAAAGCAGGACGGACTGAAGCTCAAGTTCTCGATTCAGCAGAAGACGATCTACAACTCGGCCGCGCTGCGCATCCAGGCAGTGTACAGACGGCACGTGGATCGGCAAATCGCGGCGTTGTGGCGCGTCAAGATGATCGAGATGCCCGCGTGCAAGACGATCCGGGAGAGCTACGTGCGCTGGCGGCTCAACCGCGAGATCAACCGAAGAGTGAAGCGCACGAAGCTCGTGCACACAAGCGTGGTCAAGATCCAGGCGCTCGCACGTGGGGTTCTGTGCCGAGCAGCTCTGGAGAGAGCGAGCGTCGAAGAGCAGCGCATCAAGCATGGTCGAAATTTGCTGTGAGAGTGCAAGCAGCGTAC
>JAASFO010000059.1:0-50523 GCA_023333815.1 Globisporangium recalcitrans
ATGCCAGCGTAGCAGTCGTTTAGTGAGACTCGCAAGTGTTTGAGAAGGCACGAGTGGCAGATCTTGGCGGAGCACTCTGGACCGCAGAGCTGTCCGTTGATGAATGGCACGCCGTCATTCTCAGGTGCGGCAGCGAGGTCGACTTGCTCGAAGCAGATCTGACACGTCTCCATTCGAGTCCGAGTCTGTGGCAGTGAGTCTGTTTGGGACCACTTTGAGTGTCTGGAAGCGCGCACGTTGGGTTGTGGCTGCTTCTCAAGTGGACTCTGAACGCAAAGGCGATCGTAGCTGTGGGTTGAAGAACAATGTTATAGTTTCTGTCTGTGAGCGAATGGGCGACTGAAAGTTCATGTGGAGCAATGGATGGGTACAAAGACCGTCACTCACGCGGACGATGATGCACCAACACTCCGATCACATCGTGCTCTGATCTTCTCGCAGATGCGTGGACGTCAAAGAAGACAGCGCTGCATTGTGGTGCAACCTCAGCAAGTCGGCGCGAGGATGCACGCGTTGTCCCAGCGATGCTTGAAGTACTCGCTGATCATGCGACCCTCAGCGCAGATCTCGAAGATCTGCTTGACGCGCTCCTTCGAGAGCTCGCCCATCAGATCGTGCTGCTGCGAAGGGTCGAACTCCGTGTGGTACGCCTGCACGGCGTCCGAGACCTCCGAGTAGTACTGCATGCGCGTGTAGCCCTGCACAGCCGCCATGTTCACCGCCGGGTTGCTGGCGTGCACGATGCGCTTCCCGAACGGCACGGCGCGTTTCAGCGAGTGACCCACACCGCTCTGCAGGAATCCGTCGTGCGGGACGCCGACAATGTCTGCGATCGTGTTGAGAAGATCGGAATGCGACGCCGCGTCCTCGAAGATCAGCCCCGCGCTCTCGCCTAGTCGACCTTCCGCTATCAGAGCCCCGGCGACCCTCGTGGCCGACATCTGGTCCTGCTCGGGCGTCGCACTGCCGCGCTCGGGGGCTTGGCCGTGGTCGCCCACCACAAACACGACCGTGTCGTTCAGCACGCCGCTGGACTTCAAGTTGTCCATGAAGTGGCCGAACGTGAGGTCCGTGTAGTACCGCATCTCGGCGTAGTTCTTGAGGAGCTCTTCGTGTTCGCCCTTGCCTTTGTAGAACTCGGAGAAGTCCGGGATGTTGTGTCCGTACCGGTGGTACCAGTCCGGTCGCTCGTCGAACGGCACGTGGCTCGAGATCGTGAAGTGCGTCACAAACCAGGGCTTCTTCGTGTCGAGCTTGCTGCTCTTGTGCTCCTCAGGCTCCTTTGGCTCTTGCTCTGGGTCTTCAGCCTCCAGCGCTACGTCTACCTCTTGACCCTCCTCACCCTTCAAGCTGCTGCCAATGTCTGCGTTTATCGTACTGTTGGCTCGGACTTTGCTGACCGTGGCGTTGCGCTGCTCGTGGTGGCGCTTCTGCAACAAGTACCCGAGCACGTCGAACGAGAGGTGGTCGTGGATGCCCCAGTACGTCATCATCTGGTCGCCGACCGTGTAGTCGATGCCGATCTCCTCCGAGGCGATGTCCGCCAGCTCCCACATGTCCAACACGTGATCAAACCCATGCGCTGGCAGGAAAGTGTCCCAGTCCTCATAGTCTGTGCGCGTGCCGGTCGTGAACACGCACTCGTAGCCCTTGGTGTGGAAGAACTGAGGGAGACCCGCTAAAGCGACTTCCTCTTTGCCGTTCGTCGTCCCCGTCGACGTGATGCTGTCGTACGGCACCTGACCAAAGAGGATCGTCTCGAGCGCGCGACTCGTGCGCCACGACGACCACATGTTGCGGAACGCCACGCCCTGCGACGCCCATCGGTCAAAGTTCGGCGTGAGCGTCATGTTCGGCGGCAGCAACGGGTGAAGGTCCTGAGCGTTGTCGTCCTGCTGGACCAGGTACCGCGAGTCCCGCATCCGAAACGACTCGATCACGAGCACGAGCACGTTGAGCTGCTCGCCCGGCTTCACGCTCACGTTGAACGCGAGCGGACCGTGGAAGCCGCGCGTTCTTCGGTACAGTGAATCGTCGCTGAACATACTCGCGTCCTCGGTCTCGTGCTCGACGAACTCCTTCATGCGCTTGGTGACGGCGACGTGGCGGATCGAGAAGAGCTCAAAGCCGAAGAGCAGACGCAAAGGCTCGTTCAGCGACGAATTGAGCGCGATCACCGCGACGATCGACGGCACGAGCCTGGAGAGAGTGATCGTGACGGTAAATAGCGAGACGAGCAGCACGAGCAGCAGCGTCTTGGTAGACATGCGGTCGCAGCACTTGCGCAGCAAGAGCGGTCTTTGTGGCTGTGATTGCGGCTGCTCTTCATCCTTGTGGCGACCACCGCTATCATCGCTGACACTGTTGCTCTGAAGGCGAGTGTACTGCGGACTTCGCCAGCCGAGCTGTCGCACTCGGAAGCGATGCAGCGCGCGCAGCAAGTCCCACTCGGTGAGGTTGATCCAGACCGCCCCCAAGTACCCGACGACAATCGCAAACACGCCCGTGATCGCCGCGTTCTGACACAGAATCCGTAGCTCGTGGTCGTCGATCTGGAGCTCGGCCGCCGCGTCGATCTCGTGGAAGTACATCTCCACGAACGCGGTCGAGAAGCGCATCTGCCGCGTGCGCACGAGCACGCTGTCCGCGAAGAAGCCCGCGTTCGAGGCCAGGAACACGAGTGCGTAGCCGACAAAGCGCAGCGCGAGCGGCGCGATCTCTGCGAGCCATGCGCGCAGCTGGGACTGGCTGGTGCTTGGCGAAGACGATGATGCTGACGCCTCGTCAACTACTGGCAGCGCATCGTCACGTGGAACACCAGCGCTCTTGCCGTCAGCAGCACCATAGCTGCTGCTGTTGCTACTGCTGCAGCGCTTGTCGAGCAGCCAGTAGAACGCCAATGCGCAAGTGCAGACGCAGACGTCCTCTGCGATGCCCAGCAGCAGTCCAAGCGCCGCGATCCACCACGTCTGCTGCCAGGCGTTGGCCCACTTGGCGAGGATGGGACCGCTCGTGAGCGCGCGCACGCAGAGTCCGTGGAGCACGTGCGCGCTCAGGAGCATAGCCCAGTCGGTCCAGCGGCGCACGCGCAGGAACACGGCAGCCTGCAGCACGCGGTTCGGCTCCATTTTGGTGAGGATTTGTGCAGAGTGAGCAAAATTTTGGACGAGCAGGTGGAAGCAGATCCATCCAGGGATAGACGCAGTCTAAACGCAGTGTCAAACAGGAGTGGTTAGTACTGAGAGAGAATTTGGATGCTGCCATCAGTCACTCGAGAACAGTAGATTTGAAGTCGAGCATAGTTCGCTCTCACCAATGGACTGATATAGGGTGCTTGGCGAAGCGCGCTGCATACTGTGTGCAGTGCTAGTTGTCGTGAGGAAGAGCGAACGAACAAAGAGAGATGGACTGGCTCCAGTTTCAGTTGAGTCAGCGGATGTCGGTAACCGGCTTGTGCAGCATCTCAGCTGTTGCTGGGCTTCAACAGACACTTTTCTTCCTCTTTTTTTTGGTTCAACAGTTTCAAAGAACGAGAACAATCGGTTGGTTGTCGTTGCTCGCTCGAGCGAAGAAACTCGGACGCAACAAACCTGTCTGCTTGTTGCGACTGTTCGAGCGCGTGCTGCTTCGCGCACCTGGCTGCTTGCTTGCACAACCGAGTGTTCTTGCGCAGAGTCTTGCGAGAGAGAGAGTTTTTTTGTATCCATCCAGGCAGGACAGCGCGTTTCTGCTGGTTTTTCCAGCAAGCGACACTTTTTGTTCTCTGAAAAAAGGCACAAAAAGTGTTGTCATTCTCTCCCTCTGTGTCCTTTCCTTGGACACTGCCTGTGAAGGGGTTTCTGATTGGCGACGAACGCTCAAGCGATGGCTCAGCAGCATCCAGTTGCCTCGATGATGCGCATCCACTGCAGTCAGTGTACACGGGGTCTCTTTCAGGCGAGTGCTTCCGAGTTGGCGAACTGGCCAATTTGGCCACATCAGCATCATCGCATCCATGGACACGCGAAACCAAAACCGGTCGCCCCGGCTCGGCCACAGCCACAGCCGCCACATGACCCGAATCTGTCCGTTCAGCAGGTGAGCCATCTTGTGAGCGGCCGTCGCCGCCAGCCGCGCATCATCACCTGCAAGTCCCACGCAGCCGCAAAGCCCAAGTGCAAGTCCCCATTGCAAACAGCGCACAAATGGGACTTGCTTGGTTTGTTACCCATTTGAGAGATTTGTGAGCCATTTGAGTTTTGAGTCTGAATGTTGTGAGCCATTTGAGGGAGACCTTGAAGTTTGTCGAAGCAGCAGCACATCAGAAGAAAACAAAAAGCGATGCTCGAAAGGAGACTTTGTCTGGCTTTCATTTCGACAAGCTCGGATGTTTGTTCCAAGAGCAGTAGGAGGTGGAAAATGAATGGTTGAGAGCGCTCGCTCCTCACAGCTAGCTTGACAGTGATTGCGCCATGCGCATGATGACAGACTGGCCAAAGTGCGCGGAAAGATCTGCGTTTGTGAACACGACTGCATCCAGCGATTGCATGTGTGAGGTCAGGAATAAGTCTGCGAAAAGATACGAGGTGGCAGCATTTTGGGTACGGCGCGAAAAAGAAGGCAAAAAGGTTGTCTTTGTCATGTCGCTGTTGCATGTGCACATTGCCTGACACGAATTCGGTGCATTCGTTTGTGGAAAGGAAGCAAATGCTTCAAGCGAAAGGTGACTGTCATCTTGCACACACAACACTCACAAGAAGAGGATCGCATATTCAGATCTTGGATGTTCTCTTCCTCATCTTCAAGATCTCCCTCCCTCTCTCTTCCCCTCTAACCACCATCTTTTCTCATCGAGAGAACGAGATACTGTAAAATGTGTGAAGCTACGGAGACGAAAATGGAGGAGGCTGTGAGCGGGCAGACTGATCGACAGACGGCTTTCTTTCTGCAAACGCGGCAGCTCAAATGCACGCTCGCAGCAGAAAGCTGGCCAGCAACGAGCATGGAGCTGACAAAGAAGAAGGAGAAGGCGGCGGAGAGGAGAGGAGAGGAGAGGCGTGCGAGAGAGGAGAAGAATCGGAAGCAAACCGAGAGAGAGAGAGAGCGAGAGAACAAAGGGGATCCATTCATTCGCACTCGAGCCAATTGGCAACCTTGAAGTGGATTCGCACCTTGCTTTGTGTGGAAATGTGAAGCGCTTCCACCTTGTTATGCCTCAGAGTCACCAGAATGCCACCTCTTTCTGGAAACTCACAGTCTCATCTTCTCTCAGGTACTGACGCAGCTGTGGAAGAGCTCATCCCCTTTCCTCTACCTTCTTCGTCTTGAAGTGAGTATGGTCATAGTGAATCGAAGCTGCTTGTCTCCCTCTTGTCCCTTCTTGTCCTTATAATGGGTTACAAACAAGAAGAGCAAGAGAAACGAGAAACAGCGCTCGTGTGTTTGTTTTGCCTTGCGACTTGTTTGAACAGGTTTTGCGGGTTGCTCCAAGAGGGGGTGATCGCGCAGCACAGCTTGCAGAACGGTTGCAAAAAGAGGGGGTTGAGGAAGCAGAGAGGAACGAAGCAAGTGAGGAAGAGAGCGACAGCAGACAGACAAGCAACTAAAGCGAAAGAAATTTGGTGCCACAGCGCCTTTTGCTCTATCGAGGAACAAGGGGGGACGGAAGGCAGAAAGAAGAAGAACGAAGAAGACAAGCACGCGCGCGTGTGTGTGAACATGGAGGCCGAACAGACCAAAGTACGTCCATTGCGTTGTGTGTGTATCCATCTCTGCCTTAACGATCCACATGGCTCACTCTTGTTTTGTTTTGTTGCTTGTGTGAAACTTGCGCAACAACCACTTGCGTTGTGTGGAACCGAATGACTCGATAGGTGTACGTGCCAGACACGAATGTGAGCTGGGTCGAGGCGTCGATCACCAAGGGCCACGTCGTCAACAACGACACGGTCGACGTCGTGCTGGAGGCCGACCCGAGCGAAGAAGATGGCGACAAGCACCCGGAGGCGGGCTCCATCCGCACCGTACCCGTACGTAACAACTCGCAGCTCCAACATTCGCTTGTGCTTGAGCGAGCGACATGCGCGCAACCCGCTGAGTTGCTCATCGATGTTGTTTGTTTGCTTGTTGCTATGCGGGAGTAGAAAAACGCAATCATGCTGCAGAACCAAGTGCGCAACGCGAACGGCGTGGAGGACATGGTGAACCTCAACTACCTGCACGAGCCCGCCATCTTGTATAACCTCAAACAGCGCTTCCTGCGCCAGATCCCCTACACATACACGGGTCCCATCTGTATCGCCGTCAATCCTGTACGTACCCTCTGGCTCCTCTCGTACATGAGCTCCTCGTGGCTTTTGGTTACATGCGCAATGGGCAACTCACGCACACAATTGCTATTCTTTTTGCGGTTGCTTTGCTATGCTAGTATGCTTGGCTGGACATCTACACAAAGGACGACCAAGAGCAGTACCTGGAGAAGGACCGCAGCGAGCTCCCGCCGCACGTGTACGCGACCAGCGCGGGGAGCTACCAGCACATGCGCACGTTTGGCGAGGACCAGAGTATCCTCGTGAGTGGCGAGTCCGGCGCCGGCAAGACTGAGACGACCAAGATCCTCATGTCCCACTTGGCAGCTGCCGGTAACAACGACGTGGCCAACGGCGTGAGCAGCGAGAAGGAGACGAGCATCATTGAGCGCGTGCTGGACGCCAACCCGCTCATGGAGTCGTTTGGTAACGCCAAGACGTCGCGCAACGACAACAGTTCGCGCTTCGGCAAGTTCTCGGAGCTGCAGTTCAACAACCTCGGCCAGCTCATCGGCGCCAAGTCGCGCACGTACTTGCTCGAGAAGTCTCGGGTGTCGCTTCAGGGTCAGGACGAGCGCAACTACCACATTTTCTACCAGCTGCTCTCGGCGCCGGAAGAGATGACGACGCAGATCGAGCTCGCGGGTATGACGGCCGAGGACTTCCCGTTTGTGGACGCGAAAGGACAGGCCGTGAGCGAAGGTATGAAGGACGCGCAGCGGTTCAAGCAGACCGTGTCGTGTCTCGAGACCATGGGCGTGTCCGTGGACGACCAGCTGAGCATCTTCAAGGTCGTCGCGGCGATCCTGCACCTGTCGCGCCTGCAGTTCGCGTCCACGCAGGGCAACGAAGACGCGTCGGAGCTCGTGAACGACCCGGCGAACTTGCGCGCGAAGGAGATCGTGTCGAAGCTGCTCGATTTCTCGGAAGAGGAGCTCGAGAAGGCGCTCGTCACGCGCCAGATGTCGCTCTCGGCGGTCGAGACGTACCAGGTGCCGCTGAACGTGTCGCAGGCGCAGGGTGCGCGCACGGCGCTCAGCGTGGCGCTCTACTCGCATCTGTTTGGCTGGCTGATCCACCGCGTGAACATGTCGACGAGCGCGCCAGCGGCCGATGTCGTGAACAAGATCTGCATCCTGGATA
This sequence comes from Globisporangium recalcitrans, assembly GCA_023333815.1. NCBI lineage: Eukaryota > Oomycota > Peronosporomycetes > Pythiales > Pythiaceae > Globisporangium > Globisporangium recalcitrans. Next base: position 7,431 of record JAASFO010000059.1, read on the forward strand.
TCTTTGGTTTCGAGATCTTTGAGAAGAACTCGTTCGAGCAGCTCTGTATCAACTACGCGAACGAGAAGCTGCAGCAGAAGTTCACGCAGGACGTGTTCAAGTCGATCCAGGTCGAGTACGAGGAAGAAGGGATCCCATGGACGCGCATTGAGTTTGCGGATAACGCGAACGTGCTGGCGTTGATTGAAGGTCGTTTCGGTGTGCTCTCGCTGCTGAACGAAGAGTGCATGCGTCCAAAGGGCAGCGACGACGCGTTTGCGAACAAGCTCAAGGCGCACTACAACGACAACGACCGCTTTGAGAGCCCTCGCTTTGCGCGCGACGCGTTCGTGATCAAGCACTACGCCGGTCCCGTGCAGTACGACACGAAGGGCTTCTTGCTCAAGAACACGGACGCTTTGCAGAACGACCTGATCGTGCTCATCCGCAAGAGCCAGTCGAAGTTTGTCAAGGCGCTCTTCCCAGAGGAGCATGTCGGCGACGCGATGACGGGCATTCAGGGTCGTCCTGCTGGCGCTGCCGGTGGCGTCGGTGGACGTCCGCAGCTCAAGCGCCGCACGTCGATCGTCTCGGACACGGTCGGGACGCAGTTCAAGAGCCAGCTGAACGGTCTCATGGAGGACATTCGCCGCACGAACGTGCACTACATCCGTTGCATCAAGCCGAACGGCCAGAAGAGTCCGAGCGTGTTCAACAAGCTCCGCGTGACCGAGCAGCTGCAGTGCGCGGGTGTGGTCGAAGCCGTGCGCATCAGTCGCATGGCGTACCCGAACCGCTTGCTGCAGACCGTGTTCCTGGAGCGCTTCCGCGGCGTCGCGTCGGCCACCAAGTCTGCACACGCGATCGAGGACGTTGCGCAAGACGCGAACCAGTCGGACGAAGCCAAGACCGTCAACGCGGTGCGTGACCTGCTCGCGAACCACTTGCTGCCGGGCAAGGAGAAGGAGTACCAGATCGGTAAGACCCGCGTGTTTTTCCGCAAGGGTGCGCTCGAGTCGCTTGAGGAGATGCGGTCGCGCAAGCTCAACGCCGCGGCCGTGGTGCTCCAGCGCTACGTGAAGAAGTGGGCGGCCATGGCGGCGTTCCGCGTGATCAAGAACGCGAGCATCAAGGTGCAGACCACGTTCCGCGGCTACGCCATGCGCAAGCACTACCGCAAGCAGCGCGAGTCCGCGATCTTGATCGAGAAGCACGCGCGTCGCCGTCGCGCGCAGCTTTTGCTCATCCGCTTGCGCCAGAACCACCGCGCGACGAAGATCCAGAACGTGTTCAAGATGTACGTGTGCCGCCGCAAGTACCTCACGGTCACTAAGTCGATCCGCTTGATCCAGAGCGTCGTGCGCATGTTCCTCGCCGTGAAATCCTTTGCTGTTCTTCAAAAGCAGGCCAAGGAGGACGCGAAGCTCGAGAATCAGATCCAGCTGCTGAAGAAGCGTCTCCAGCAAGAGCGTGAAGCGCGCATCGAGTTGGAGCAGCAGGCGTACGGCCACCGCTCGTCGATGATCATGCGCAGCGAAGACGCGCTGGAGGACGCGGACTTTGTGATCGACCAGCTGCGCAGCGAGAACGCGGCGCTCAAGGAGGCGAACACGAACCTGAAGACGTTCAGCGCGCAGATGCGCAAGGAGAAGGAAGTGATGGAGCGCGGCGCGTACGTGAACGGCGCGTCGTTCGCCGCGGCGAACCAGCGCAACGCCAAGCTCCAGGAAGAGGTGGAGCTTCTCCGCAGCGCGCAGCTGCGCTACAAGGAGACGCACCGCATGATGAAGACCCAGAACATGGCGGCCATGGAGAAGCTCAAGCTCATGCAGAGCAGCTTGAACGAAGCCATGAACGAGCGCATGGCGCTGCGCCAGAGCGTGGAGCACTTGAAGAACCACACGGAGCACTTGCAGAGCGAGAACGTGGCGCTCGCCAAGGCGAACGCGCGTCTGCGTCTGATCCTGCGTCAGGACCCCGAGCTGAGCCGCAAGCACCGCGACGAAGTGCCGCGCCTGACCAAGCTGGCGTTCACGTCGAAGCAGCCGTCGCCGCCTAAGATGTCGTCGGTCGCGAACATCATCAAGGCGGTGGAGCCATCGACCCCGGTCGTGAGCATGCGCGTGTCGCTCTCGAGCCTGCAGCCGCCGCTTCCGCCAACGCCTGCAGCCACGCCGGTGATCGCGGCGACGCCGATCAAGCGCGCGAACTCGCTCTCGACGGCGAAGAAGGCGGAAGTCGCCAAGACGCAGCGCGTCGTGAACATCCGCGAAGTGAACAAGGAAGTGGAGGAGGAGCCCGTGGTCGAGAAGAGCTTGAGTTTCATGACGGTGGTCGTGAGCGGCTCGGCCGGCAACAGTCTCACGAAGGAGCCGACTGCTACGACCACAACCAGCACCAGCACCACCCAATCTGCGAAGCAGCTGCCAGTGTCTCCACAGAAGCTGCGCAACGCGCTCGTGCGCCAGCCCACGGGCGAAGACGGTCCGATCGTCGAGCCTGCGAAGGTCATGGGCATCATCCTGAACGAGGACGACGAAGAGGAGGACTTTGAGCAGCGCGTGAGCTTCAGCGTGACGCTGGGCGTGGACTTGGTGGAGGAAGCCAGCAAGCAGCAGCAGCGCAACTCGCTGACCACGGCGCCGCCGCCTCCTCCTCCTCCGCCGCAGCAGAACGGGAACGTGCAGAAGAGCTACATCACGGCACCAGCGCCGGGCACCTACGCGAGCGCCGTGGCGACGAACCCGGCGGTGGTCAAAGCGACGGGACCAAAGCCTGCGGGCACGAAGACGCGCGGCCGCCGCGGCTCGCAGGACCGCGACGACTCGAGCATGCGCAACTCGTCGCTGCGCCAGTCGTTCACGCTCGGCTCGTCGATCGGCGGTGGTGGCGGCGGCGCGTCGATCGGCGGTGGCGGCTTGGCGTACACGCGCCGTGGCTCGTACGACCGCAGCGACTCGGGCAGCGTCAACGGCGACCGCTACACGCGTCGCGGGTCGTACGATCGCAGCGACTCGGGCAGTGTGAACGGCGACTATGGCGGCGGCCGCAACCGTCGCGGCTCGTACGACCGCAGCGACTCGGGCAGCGTCAACGGCGACCGCAACACGAGCCGCACGCGCCGCGGGTCCCACGACCGCTACGACGACGTGCTGCACAACTCGGCGCTACGCGCGTCGTTTGGCGGCAAGACGTCGTCCCCGAACAGCAGCGTGAACGGCAGCGAGAACGGCACCACGAACGGCAACCGCCAGCGCAGCAACAGCAACTACAAGGGGACGAACCCGCAGCAGCGCGCGGGTCGCGGCGGGAAGCGCATCGAGCTGTAAAGCGACGGCGATGCATTTTGACGCCGCGCGGTGTGGGGGAATGTCGGCGGGGTGAGCAGGAGGTGCATGTGGTGCATTTCTGTTTGGTCGTGTGGAATATATTTGGCGGCAGCTGAGTCGCTGAGCAAGCAAGCAGAGACAAACAAGAACAGAAAAACAGCGCTCGACTCGCGAGATGGTGTGGGCCACTCAGATCTGATTGTTCGAGACTGAAAAAGTGCTTTCTATCAGTGCAGATGAACTTCTTCTTTTGCTATAAAATGTCATAAATGAAAAGATTTGTATTTATAAACTTGAGGAACCAAGTCGCGTTTGCGATATGAAGTTAGCTCTGAATAGCAGCTTCCAAATTGATGTGAATGCTTTCTGGATGCACACTCTGCGCATTTGGGACTGTGAAAATGGGAGTGGGCATCTCGGTTTGGATGCATTTCAACTGCTTGACAACAGTCATGACACTTTGCATCACAGAAAGCACTCGAGTTGTACGCACTTCTCACATTCATACCTATACTCGCCTGCCATGTCCATCTGCTGACATCAGCAAGGATGTCCTTAAGCTCGAGGATCGCGCCAATGAGCACCACGACCGTGTCACACTGTCAATATTGGACTTGGTCTGTCCCTCAGCGTTTCCACTCCTGTCGCGACACTGCAGCTCATGTTGGACGTCGAAAGCTCATTTCGGACGTCGCAGTCTGCAAAAGCCCTGCACACTTTGCGTTCCGCTGCTGCACTCACTTGATGCGACTCTTTGCGGAATCCTTTTTGTTGGGTGAACTTCTTCATGCGCCTCTCCATCCGCATTCTGCTGTTGCACTCCTTCACTTTCCATTCCGATAGAGAAACCGCTGCCTGGACACAAGCAGGTCCATTCCCACACAAGAGAGCGTCAACGCCAGCCTGTCATTTCGCCACTGATTACCACTCTCTGAAAAGGGATCATCTCATCCCATCCAGACTCAGACATCTCTGACCAACATTGATGGCTCACGTGCAACCACAACCACTACACTGTCCCGCAGAAGTGAAAGCGCGAGACGTCATTGGTAGGCAGACGACAAATACTTTTGCGGTGTCGAGTAGTGCAAAGATCGCATATTGCGAAGGTGTCCGTGATCAAAATCGCACTTTGGCTGCTTGCGTCAACACGCAACCAACCCTAGCCGCCTCGATCTCAGGCGTCCCGTCATCAACAAGCGCCGATTCGCTCGCTGTGATTGGCTGAAAAGTGCTAAATCAAATCCCTCGTCAGATTTCGGTTGATGGAAGGTGATGGAAGTTGATGGAAAATTGGCGACACTGCTGCGTACAGTGTTTCCCAAGAAAGCATTTGAAGCTCTTCTGTGCAGGTGAGTCGAGTGTGAGTGACGTGTTGCTCCCTTGTTGGAAGGAGGGAAGCGCTCCTTTCAGCAAAGCGAGGCGAAGTCGCCTTCTCAATGGACGAAGGCGCTTTCGACTGCGATCGGCTCTGCTCGAAGCTCGAATGAGGGAGATCTGCTCAAACAACCTCACGGATTTGCACCGCACTTTGTATCCATTGCTCTCACTCTTCTTTATGGAAACTAGAGGGATTTTACAAACCACACAAACTGCAATGCAGAATGCAGAATGCATGAGGCTCCAAGCGTGTCGATCGTGGGTTTTGGTGAGCGTTCGTTCATATGGGCAATACCGTTCCGGCCGGCATCCTGGGGTCGGAGACAGTCACGCCTGATGTTCATCCTTTCGTGCGCCAGGTCGACATGCTGGCACTCCAAATCTGGTGCCATTTCTCAACTCTGAAGACAAAACCGTAGACTCTGTATGCATCTAGTGTCGACAAATTTAGGTCTGCGGTTTGTCCTGAGAAAAATGCAGACCTAAATTTGTCCACCCATTCATCCGTTCATCCAGCCATTTTATTGTTGAGCTATTGCTCAATTTGCGGAGCTCTTCACGAAGCTCCTCTGCAAGCACCAGCAAGCGATCGCCGTCAAGCCGTCACGCTCCCAGGCGACACCGAAGCAAGAGGCATGGGGCTGCTCGTCGAAGGCAGTCCGCTGGACTGGGACGACGCGCTCGACTGGCTCGAGCACGTGCGCTCGCACGGCATCGACCAGTTCCTGCACATCTACAACCGCGTCAAGGACATTGAGGGCGACGTACTCAAGTGGGGCGACGAGCTCGAGTACGGCGTGTTCAAGATGGACGCGCGCGCACGTGTGCCGCGCCTCTCGCTGCGAGGAGCCGAGATCCTCGCGCAGCTCCGCGAGAAGGAGGAGAAGTTCAAGGGCAGCGACCAGAACAGCGACGGCTGCAACTGGGTGCCCGAGTACGGCGCGTGGATGATCGAAGGGACGCCGAGCGTGCCCTACGGCGGCTTCACGAGCGACCTCCGCAAAGTGGAAGGCAACATGCGTCTGCGCCGCGCACGCCTGCTCGAGCTGCTCCATGAAGACGAGATCGCGCCGACAGTCACGGCGTTCCCGATGATGGGCGTCAAGGACTTCACGTTCCCGCACACGGAGCCACTCGGCTCCGTCGCGATGTCGAGCTACGTGAGCGACGCCGTGATCAACCCGCACCCGCGCTTCGCGACGCTCACGCGCAACATCCGCAAGCGCCGCACGCGCAAGGTGGACATTCGCGTGCCGCTCTTCAAGGATGTGTACACGAAAGCCATGCTGCTCGAGGAGAAGGCGACGTGGAACGCCGAGAAGTCGCGTCCGCAGTACGAGTCGAAGCGCGTGCTGTCCGACGACGAGAGCGCATCGACCGGCAACTCTTCCTCCGAGAGCTTCTCGCCCACGGCAGCGACGAGCGCCAGCAGCAAACACGGCGACGAGTCAGCGATGTCCAAGTCGCCCACTTCGCAGGCGCTCGACGCGTTCGACCACGACGACGACCACACGCTGCCGTCGCGCCGCAAGATCTCGATCTCGCACGCGGTCGAGCAGGTCGAGCCGTACCCGGGCTTCATCCACATGGACTGCATGGCGTTCGGCATGGGCATGTGCTGTCTGCAGGTGACGTTCCAGGCGAAGAACATTGGCGAATCGCGCCACCTGTACGACCACCTGGGCGTGCTCTCGCCGATCCTGCTGGCGCTCACGGCCGCGACGCCGATCCTGAAGGGTCGCCTCGCCGACACGGACGTGCGCTGGGCGACGATCTCTGCGGCAGTCGATGACCGCACCCCGCAGGAGCTGGGCATCGCGGACTTGCCGACCGACAAGGAGACGCAGGACAAGTACGCGAAAATGGCTGGCAACGGCGCCAAGCGGCTGCCGAAGTCCCGCTACGAAGGCATCTCGACGTACATTTGCAACCACAAGGACGGCGAAGACCCGCACTCGTCCACGGACAAGTACAACGACGTGGACGTGCCGTACGACGAGAAGTCCTTTGAGACGCTGTCGGCGAACGGCGTCGACCGGCTGCTGGCGCTGCACATCTCGCACCTGTTCATCCGCGACCCGCTCGTGATCTACGAGCAGCGCCTGCACCTGGACAACGCGAGCGAGACCGACCACTTTGAGAACATCCAGTCGACCAACTGGCAGACGGTGCGCTGGAAACCACCACCGCCGGCGCCGGTCGACGCTGACGGCGAGCGCACGACGCCGCACATTGGCTGGCGCACGGAGTTCCGCTCGATGGAGATCCAGCTCACGGACTTTGAGAACGCGGCGTTCTCGGTGTTCATCGCGCTGCTCTCGCGCGTGATCCTGACGTTCGACCTGAATCTGTACATCCCGCTGTCGCGCGTGAACGAGAACATGGAAGCCGCGCACCGCGTGAACGCCGTCGTGGACGAGAAGTTCTACTTCCGGTGCCACTTGGCGCCGCCAGAGAAGGGCGACTGCTCGAGCGGCAGCTCGTGCGACCTGCACGAAGACCCGGACCGCTGCGAGCCCATGACGATCGCCGAGATCATGCTCGGCAAAGGCACGTACTTTACCGGCCTCATCCCGATTGTGTACGCGTACTTGGACTACATTGAGTGCGACGACGCCACGCGCAAGGTCGTGCACCAGTACCTGTGTCTGATCGCGAAGCGCGCCACGGGCGAGCTTCCCACGGCGGCCACGTGGATGCGTCGCTTCGTGTGCGCGCACCCGAACTACGCGCACGACTCGGTCGTGTCGTCCTCGATCGCGTTCGACCTCTTGAAGGAGTGCCAGGACATCGGCGAAGGCGTCAAGCAGTGCCCCGAGCTGCTGGGCGAGTTCAAGATCGAGCCGGTGCGCGGCGAGGCGGCGTACCAGGTGCCACTCAAGAGCGAAGGTGTCGAGGCGTCGATGCGCCAGAAGCTGCTCGAGCGCTACATTGGCCGCACGACCACCAGCAGCGTCTGTTCCTCGTGCAAGTAGAGAGAGAGAGGATACAGGAGACGAAGCAAGAGGAGAAGGCTCGCTGGAGGGGGTTTTAATAGTGGCGGACCAGTCCAAGACACACACGCACGGACTGCTCTAGTCAATAGGAAGTGTACCGAGGAGCTTCTCGCTTGGGGGGATTGGATTGATTGATTTGAATAAACATGAATGAATGATGGGCTTGTTTGCGTTGAATTTGTGGTGATCATCTGTGTGTGCTGATGGCGCTTGGGGTGATGGAGGGTGGCTGTATAGACTATGGATGGCTGAGAGAGAGAGAGAGAGAGAAGAGAGGTCTCAAAGCCCTGAAGAGCACGCTCGTTAGAGCTCAGCGACGGTAGCGGTGGCGCTTGAAGTTGAAGTAGAGATGCAGGATGCCGCGCTCGAAGACGCTCTTGAAGCCGCGCTTGTGCGAGTACTCCCACTCGCGGTTCACGATCTTGAACGCGATGTCCTGGTACGGCGGTCCGGCGCTGAAGCGGATGATGCAGAAGTCCGACGAGTTCGACTTCTCGAGGAAGAAACGCGGCGCCGCAGCCTTGTCGATCAGATCCGGATAAAAGAGGTTGAACTTGTACCCTTGCACCACCTTGGGCGGCGGGTTGTCGTGGTCGTAGTGCGTCTGGTTGTACTTGTTCCAGTCGTAGCCCGTCTTGACGCGGTTGAAGTAGCGCGGCTTGCGCGGCTGGTACTTCTCGCTCCACGCCGGCAGCGCGCTCTCGCCTTCGATCGCCACCTCTTCCGACATCCCCATCTTCTCCTCCGACTCCTCGAGCTCCTTGTGCGCCTCTGCGCGCTCCATCTGCATCGCTTCGCGGCTCTCGTCGAGCATCCCTGCCGCCCGCATGTCATCGCGCTCTTGGTACCGCTGTCCTGAGCCGCTCCCCGCTTCGTACTTCTCCATGAGGTCGCGCAGCTTCTCGAGCATCTCTTCGTGCAACTCCGTGAGTCGCGCACGCGCCAGGTACACATCGATCTGCTGCGACACTTCCTCCCAGAACTCGACGTCCACACCCGCACTGGTTGCCGCGCTCGCGATCGTCTTGTTCACGTCTTTCTTCAGATCGCCGAGCTCGGATTTGTTCTTCCCCTGCAGCATGTCGGTGATCGTGTCGTTGACCGAGTCGTGGATCGCGCCGCGTTCCGTCCCGCTCTCGCTCTGCGAGCGCCTCAGTCGGCGGATGCGGTCGCGGCAAATGAGTATCATAAGCGTCCAGAACTCCTTGTTCTCGCCGTGCTCACCCTCCAATTCCAAGTACGACGTGATGTTCTCGCGCAGCTCTTCCAGTTCGTCCATCGAGAGCACTTCGACGAGCGCATGCGGGCGTCGCTTCTCCACGCGCACGCCGCCTTCCTGACTCAACAGGTCGTCTTCGTCCTCTTTGTGCATCTTCTGCGCGACCAGCAGCAAGTTCTTCGCCAGCAAGTCCACAGGCTTCTCGCGCCTCTCCTTGATGCGCAGCTTCGAGCGCACTTTCGCCTGGTTCAAGTGGAAATCCTCCTCTTTCTGCTGCCAGTCCTCGTACTGCTCGGCGTCGCGCAGCCGGAGCTCCTCGTTCTTCAGCCGCTCCATCTCCTCCTTCTCGGCTTCGCGCTCTTCGCGGCGCTTCCGGGCTTTCTTGATCTCCTCCATGCGGTCCAGCTGCTGCTTCTTGAGCTCCTTCTCGCTCGGCTTGCTCTTCTTGCCGCCGCTCCCACCTTCCCCCTTCTTTCCCGCCTTGCCGCCAGCAGCCTCTTCGTACTTCTTGCCCCACACAAACGGCTGGCTCAGGTTCGAGTCCCCGAACGGGTTCGTCTCATTCGTGTACCCGAACGACGCGAGCATCTTCTCGGCGCGTTTGCGCTGCTTGCGCTTCGAGTGCGCGTCGTCGCTGCCATCGCTGGCGCTGCGGTCGCGGCGGCGGCGGCGTCGGGAGGAGGATGACGACGACGACGTCTCTTTCTTCTTCTCTTTTTTCTCGCTCTTGTGGCGCTTGTGGCGCGAACGCTGCGCGCCGTCGTCGCTGATGGATCGACTGCGGCTGCGACTCCTGTCGCTTCGCCCCATTTTGTCTCTTTGACTGCTGCAGAAGGAAGATGCTGCTAATGGAAACAAAGGACTGTGTCGGGTGGACCACGTAATAAGTATACTTATAAACACAACAGAGCAAAGGATATCATTCTTATTTCTCAAAAAAAAGCAAATATTGTTCCATTCATCCATCGAACTGAGTATCATTGACAAAGAGGAAACCAGAGGAAATAACGAGGGCATCCAAATGCCTCTTTATTTTTCATGACTGCTTTCCAGTTCACACACCATTTCCGACTCTTTCTGACTCAAATGGTCGTCTGTCGATCCTTATGGAATAAACCTCAACATCTTTTCACCTCGATTACCTCTCTATAAGCAACAATCACTGATCTGATCGCCACAATCAGTGTCATTCATCACTAACCTCTTGATGGAAATATGAACCATGAGAGAGACAGCGAACGCTCTCTCTCTCTCCTTTCGGCGCTTGAACTTGGACTTGACGAGCTTGCCGTCTTCATCGCCTGCTTTTTGTTATTTGTGATCTTCTCCTTGCACTCGGGTCGTTGACACAGGTCACGACGGTTTGGATTCCCCGACCAGAGAACGCCTTCATCGCCCGATGATCACCAACAAGAAAACCGCGCTCTTGGAAATGCCATGCAACAACACATCAAAGTCATTCATCATCCATATATGCATTCCCCGCTGGGGTTGTCTCTCGCTTGTGTCTGCGCATCTCTGTCTTCCTCTTGCACGTCCTCTCCCTATCTACGCAATGCGAAGCGGTTGGCTTAGCCAAAGCCAAAGCCCTCCGAGCCTTCGCGGATCGCAAACAGCAGTCGCTGCTTCAGCTTCTCTTCGCTCTCGTACTCGGGCAGATCCAACTGATTAAAACTGCAACACAAAACACAAACATGAAAGTCAGTCGACCGGACAGAACCCAATGCAACCCCTTCTTGCAGCCATACCATGTATGCGCCGATGGCAGCGCGCTCGTGTTGCCGTACGCCTTGTGGATGTTGAACTTTTGCGTGCCGCGCATGCCTTCGAGCGCCTTAAAGCCCTCGAGCGGCACTTTCGACGTGCCCGTGACAAACTGCAAAAAGAGCGCGCGCTCTTCGTGCGTGAACGCGTAGAGCACGTTCCAGAACCAGCGGATGACTGCATCCGTGGGCTTGAAGTTCGCGTAGTCCGTGTTCGCCTTAAGGTCGTCAATGTCGATCTCCGGCATGCCCGAGATCAGCAGCTCAAGCTCGTTCTCGTTGAAGATCGAGATCATGTCGGCCGGCACGAGCTGGTGGAAACCCTTGAGGAACGCGTCGATCTGCTGCCGGATGCCCGTCGCCATGCGGTGGTGCGTCACCAGCTTCACGTACTCCATCTTGTTCTCGTCCGTGACGTTCACGTGGCGTCCGTTCGGGATCAAGTCCACGATCTCGAGCTTGCCAAAGTTCGACTGCTCAGCTGAAAACGTGAGCTCCAGACCCAGATCCTCGATCGCATTGTCCAGGATCGAGTGCAAGTTGCGGTAGTACTCTGGGTCGATCGCCTCCATGTCGTGGTACGAGATCGGAAGCTGCAGAATGTGCTTGTAGAACGAGCGCGTGAAATGCGCATCGAGCAGCTGACCATCTGCGACCGCCTTGCCGATCACCTTACCCACAAACTCAAAGTAGCTCAGGTGGTCCTTGTTCACGTACGAAAGCGGGTTCGGCTGGAAAGTCGGCGAGTCCGCAGCAGACGTGAACAGCACGTAGTTCGGGTTGAAGATCTCGCGCGCGAGGATCATGTACCACTCGCGCGTCACGCCACCGGCGTCAATGCCCTCTTCGCCAGTGAACGAGATGTGCAGCTTGCGCCGCAACTCCTGTCCACTTCGCATGCGCAGCGCATAGTACGAGTCCTCGAAGATGTGCTCGCGGCGAACGGGGATGCGCACCGACGACGTACTCCCACCGTGGCTTCGCAGCGCAGTCTGTCGCAGCTTCTTCATCGCGCTCTGAAAGTACGTGCGCTTGTTGTCGAAATCCAGGTACGCCCGGCAGCGAGACATCTTGATCAGCGCGGCGAGCGACGAGTCCAGCAGCGACGGCTTCTCGCGCACGAGAATGTTCAGGAGCACGCGGTTCGCTTCAACAAAGTTCGCCAGACGCATACTCTCGCCTGCTTCAGACGCAAGTTGCGCCGCATCTGGGCTGACAGCAGTTGCAGCCGCAGTCGCAGCACTTCCACTCTCCGCAACAGCAAAGCCACTCACACGCAGATTCGCGACCACTGCCTCTTCTCGCTCGGTGGAGTCAGGCACTTGCAGCGACATGGACGCTGCGTCGCGCGCATTCACCACGAAAAACGCCTCCACCATTGGCAAAAAGCGAGCCAGCAGCGCGGCCATCGCACAAGACGCGCCTGCGCTCTTGCCCTCGATCACCATGCCGTCCACGTTATCATCCTCAGCGGCTGTGGATGCGGACGTCCCGGCGGTCGCGTCAGATGTCGCCAACACGCCAATCTCCTTCTCTTCCAAGCCTCCCTTCGATCGCGCGTCTTCGAGCGAGCGGCTCAACTCGTCCCACAGTGGATCCAACCCGATAGCGTGGCAGTACTCTGCGAACGCGGCAGTCGTTTCGCAGATGTCCGAGAGCGTGTGCAGCAGTCGAAGCAGTCGAAGCTCGTCTTGAGCCGATCGGAGCACCGCCGAAGATTCATACCCGCTGCTGCCAGAGATCGCTAGCTTGCTGGTTCTTGCCAGCAAACTTGCGTGGTGCACGATCGCATCGATCACGCGACTGCGGTTCCCTGGCACGCGGTTCAAGAGTTTCAGAATCATAACTGTTCGCTCCTGCATCTGCGGCGTGCAAATATCCATGCACAGCACAGACACGACAGTGCTCATGTGGTCCGCATCCAGCTCAACGGACGGCACGACCAGCCACTCGGACTCGTCGCTTTTTGCCTTTGCATCCTCGGCGCTCTCTTTCTTCTCCTCGTCTTCTTTGCTCATGATTGTCGAGAGGCAATCCAGAGGCGATAAAACCAACTCCAAAAGCTCGAGCAGCGTGTCAAGATTCGTTCCATTGCGGCAGACGAAAGGAACCTTGAGAAGCTCGACCAAGACGCCTGCACCGCTTTCTGCAACCACGTTCGCCTCGTCTTCAGTCTTCATGCCCACGACTCGGCGCATGCCGTGCGGTCGAAGAAGCTCCACAGAAAAGCGAGGGTTGTATTTCGCCAGCGACACCATCACGTGCAACATTCGGGTCACCACGTCAGCAGGTAGACCATTTTGATCTGGGTCACTCTTGCTCGCGCATCGGCTAATGCTGTCGTTGAAGCCAATCAGTCGCGATGGTGGGAAGTTGTCGTCTAATGGCTCGACCGGAACAAGAGGGTGAGCAAGAGCACGCGTGATCACTCGGAGTACGTTGACACGAACACTCTCGCGGGTCAGCGGATACAGGCAAATGTTAGCCAGGATACGCTGAAGCACTCGATTCTGGATCACGGATTGCGCCATAAAGAGCAGCCGAAGCAGCCCCTTCACGCACCGATCATCAACAATTCGCTCCGACGCTTCCTCCTCTTCATCGCGGTCCACTCGAAGCATTCCAGCGTGGACAGAGCTCTCTGAACCGTCTCTGTCACGGCGACTGCTTCGTCGAACATTGCCACTGCTGTCCAAGTACGCATTTCTTCTGCCAGAGCGGCGACTGGTACCGCTCACCAAGCCGTCCGGGCCGTGCGAAGTCATCATTCGGCGCAGCGTTGGTCGCTGGAATAAATCGCCAATACCGTCGTCGCCGCCGCCGCCGCGTCCACCGCCTGTCCGCTGATGATCTGGCTGGCGTTCTCGATACGTCGTGCGGAAAGCAGCTCGCTCTCGCAAAATCATCGCTTCTGCACGAACTTGGGACGATAATGTCTGCAAGAAAGCATCATCGCAGGTTACCAGAATTTCTTCACGCAACTCTGGTGCTAACGACGCGACAAAGGACGCGTTGTCCATTTCTTGTGCGCGAGAAATGTCTGCTGGTGCGGCCGCAGCTGCTGCCAGCGCTTCTCTCTCACGACGCTCATTCGCCAACACCTCTGCTCGAATGTCTTCTGGCAAAGCCTCAAGAGTTTCTCGATCGAAACTTGAGTTCGCCATATCCAAGTCAAGCTGGGAGAAACTCTCCGATCCAGTCTGGTTCCCGCTCGCTGGTGAACTTCTCGCGGGAGGAGGAGCACTCTGTGCAATAATCTCTGCCTGCATATCCGGTGGCAAAGAGGCGAACACTTCCGGGTCAATTCCTTCTGGACAGCGCAACTCGCTGCTTTCCGCAATGTCTGAATCTTCGTCGCGTGGGGCTACCATCGTCAGCGCTTCTTCTTCGGTCTTGCTCTCTTCCTCTTTCTCTTCCTCATTCACAACATGACTGCGAGTTGATTCGCTGTCGCTGCTGGTGCTTCTCGGCGGGGGTACCTGTAACCCAGCCAAGTCTAGCGTGAAGGACATCATGGAGCCTGACCCAGCAGCGACAACTGGGGCGGGTGGTGGCAGCACGCCAGCTTGGTCAGATTGACTGTCTCTAGATACTCGAGATTCATGATCATCGTCGCGAGCCATGGGAGAAGAGGTCGCTTCATTCTCTGAGCCCATCTGGTCCGCATCTGGTTCTTCTGGAGAACGAATTGTAGACTCTCCGAATGTGCTCGCAAGAGCAATAACTGACGCTGTCTCTGAAGCGAGTTCATTCCCAGCTGCTTGCTCGCTATTGCGATCTCCACCTTCGCTCCTGCCTTCGTCTTCAGATAAATGGTCGTCCTCGTTCCCCACAAGACTTGTGCGGCTACTACTGCTTGCAGTAATCTCGCTCTCGTGAGCACCTTGAGCTGGTGCTGGAACAGCAACCGTTTCTTCGCGAGCGGCTTCATCACCACGTCGAATCGGTTCCTCGCCGACTTGAGCGTCAGCACCGGCAGCAGCTTGACTGGGTTCATCTGCTACATACATCTGGTTGATGCGTTGTTCAAGCCGTGACGCAACAGAGCGGATATCGACATCCCGTCCAGCTCCTCCCGGTCCCCAAATTGTAGCGCTGTTGGCTCCACCCGCATCCCCACGTAGACCGCGGCCACTGCCTCCAAAGATGTCGCGTTCTCCACGACCCCCGCCTCGTTGGCTCAGGCGATGGCTTCGAGACTGACTCAGAGACAGATGAGACGATGATGGGATGTCAAGTGAAAACTCGCTCAGCAGATTTGAAACCGCAGACAAACGACTGGTTCGACTCGGAGGGCGACCCCGCCCACCGCCACCTCTCTGCGAACTCAGACGGGCTCGACCTCCACCTCCAAACGAAAGCGGCAGCTGAGTTTGGACTTGCTCAGATAACTCTTGTAGCTCACGCAGCAGGGACGAGTGACGAGGAAGCGACAAGCGAGCAGGAACGCGTAGCCCACTTGTGTCAGGCGCCAACTCCGAACTCCCACTGGGTCGTAACAGCGGATGGGTTGTAGACGCTCCGGGAAAGTCCAGTCGGCTATTTGGGCGGTCTCGGCGTGCGCGACCTCCAGGGTTTCCCATCTCAAAAGACTCGAACAGGATATCGTCATCGCCACCATCAGGCAGATCGTCGATGAATTGCAGCACAGCGTTTCGGAATGCCCCCAGCCCACTTTGGTCTTGTTGCTGGGATGACAAGACAGTGTTGCGGAACAGCTCGCTGGATGGTAAATCGAATGGATACTCCTCGTTCTCATCGTTGCCAAGAAGAGCATTCGCGCGTGTGCTGCCTCTACCTTCACTTGCATCTCCATTCCCCATGAACGCATCAAGGAGAGAATTGACAACTGCATCACTGCCAGTGCTTTCACTGCTGCGAGCCGTAAGTTGCGCTCTTCGGTGCTGCTCTTCACTGAACAACGCCTCGTCGTCCAGAATATTAAGATACGAAAATTCTTCCTCGTCGACTTCGTCCAAGGCATCGATGATTGAAAGATCGGTATCCAGTGAGCCCCAAAGTCGATTGGACGGACGTCTGCTGGGGTTACTTCCTCCGTTTCGTCGAATGACACGAAGACGCAACTGGTCTTCGTCTTCTTCCTCCTCCTCCTCCTCGTCCTCGTCATCATCTTCGTCATCCTCGTCATCCTCGTCTTCTTCCTCGTCATCATCATCCTCATCGTCTTCGTCGTCATCTTCGCCATCGTCTTCACCTTCATCCGAATGACCGGACACACTGCTTCGATCACTGTCGTCGTCTTCACTGGCATCACCTTCCTCGGCTTCTCTCATTTCTTGGTCGTCAACACCAGAAGAAGGAGTGCGCATCGCAACATCCTCTGCTCCTTCATCTGCTAGAACAACATGTGCTGATGCCACCACAGCGGAGTGGCTAGAGGATGACTGAGCGTGGCGGTGTTCTGCATGCGATATTGATCGACGCTCAGCGTTTCCAGCGGTTGCCGCACTAGCTGGAGCAGCGGCAGTCGCTTGAGATGAGGAACCTGGAGCTTCTGGATTGGATTCATTGGTCTCGCCTGCGGCAGTTGAAGAGTTTCGCTTCTTCAGCAATCGGCGGACGCGATGGGTAACAAACGACCGGGTCAAAGTTGCAAGGGGTCGGAGCAGCATCGAGCACGTCACGTATGCCAATGGATGCGCCAAGTCAATCTTCCGCATCGCTTCTGCAAGCAACGTGACGAAGGAATGCTTTCCTTTAAGACCGCCTCCAGGAACCACCTTGTCCCACGCAAATCCTTTCGTCGAACCGTTTGGCCACATGATGCTCATGATGAGCCCTGACCATGCGTGCAGCGCGCTCAGCGACTCTTCATCTCGGACGCTCAGGTCGTCACCACTGGCACCGGACACCGGAGAACTTTGCGGCCATTCCTGCAGCAAATGAATCAGCTCCGATACGATGCACTTCGACCCCTCGCTGGATTGGCTTCCGATTGCGCTAAGCAAGCGGTGAGCACTCTGGACACGCTCCTTGATCCGGTTGCTCATAAACGTCGGCACGTCAGCCAACGGAAGGTTTCCGCCCAAGCCAGCATTGTTTCCGTAAAGTCCGCTTTCTTTCAACGATCGTCTCAATGCAACAAACCGGCAAAGTTCTCTCGATGGCAGGAACTCTTTCAGCACTAGGCGGATGAACCCATCTTTGCCATCTCCGGTGTGCTCCCTTGACTTTGCAAGCGCGTTCGCACAAACTGGGAAAGATGTGACCAAATGGACCAAGAGCTCCAGGTACATCCCGACGCACACCACTGGTCGCGTTTGAACCTCGTTTCTCGAAGCTTTCTCCTGTCCCGCGTCACTTGCGGTGCTCTTCTCCACTTCCCAGACTGCTCTGATCTTGTCAATGATTTTGCTTGAGACGAGCTGAACATTCTGCTTGTGACTCTTTGGAACTTTCGGAGCAGCAGCCTTTTTCTCTTTCGACTCCTCCTCTGCTAGCGGACGCGAACTTGCAGCAGATGCAGCGCCAGTGGGTGGTGGAGCGCTTTCTGTGGAAGTTTTCTTGGGAATCACATAGGTTCTTCCGGATTCGCTCTTCTTCACTTGCACCGAGTTTCCCAGTGCTTTGACGAACACCTCTTCATTTCGTGCAGCAACTGGCGCAAGTTCCATCAGCAACGCTCGTGGTGTAATACGCATTTGACTCGGAGAGCCTAATCTTGTCGACAATTTTGTCAGCGCGCGTAGAATCTTCCCCTCCATCATTTGCTCTAGGACTTCCGGAGACTCCATCACTTGCGATAGAATTGTACACACGAGGTCTTGGTATCCCATAAAGATGTACTCCTTGCGGATATTGAGGATCAAGTCGATCCCGCGGCGAGTGAGCAAGATGCTTGCGATGTCGTAGTTCAACGTCACGCGAGCCAGCAGCTGCAGGACAGCGTGCGCAGTCGCCGCATGCAAGTCCTGGTGCAAGATGTGCGAAGCAGATTGGTCTTCTCTCCCAAGAACTGCCAAGAGCTGCAGACACACCTCAACCAGACGATGTTCAAAGTTTGCTGGCAACGCCTGCTCGTCTTTCTGGTCGCTCTTCGCTTCATCTTCCGCGGTTTTCCCTTCGCCAAATCCAGCTTGCACCAACTCCTCAGTGGGACTGCTCTTTTTCGAGCCAGTACCACCTTCAGCAGCCAACGCATCCATGATCAGCAGCACTGGAGCACACGATGTCTTGAGATCAGCTCTGCTTTCAAGCGCCTCTGCCGCCATTTGTGCCACTGAGTCCAGCAACTTTTCAACGCAGCAAGGGGTTTGACGCTGCAGAACTTCTCGTGACCCAGGATGCAATTGCAGAACCAAGGCAAGCAAGTGGGTGACCATCGTGTAGAATTGGTCATCAAAATCCTTCACAGCGCTGCCACCAGGACTGAAGAACTCGAGGATGGCCGCGTTCACACGACGTAGGACTAAGTCCTTCTCTTCAGTCGACCGGTCACACATCGTCGCAAAGTACTCTGCAATCGCTTTCACCAACTGTTGCTTCGGGCACACTGTCGGGAGTGCGCTGTCTCCAGCAGAAGAAGCCGCAACCACACCATCAGGTGAAGATTTCGCATGGGTTCGCAGTATTCGAAAGCAGCCGTCTTCAAATGTATCCCGGAGCTTGGAATACGACTCAAATAGCGCAAGCTCACGCTTCTTTTCTTCCGAGTCTCCGGCCAGGATATCCTCGGATGATTCATTAGCGCTGGCGATGGATTCGTCGTACTCATCATCTTCGTGTGCTACCTCTTCATCTTGACCCTCTTCATCGGGATGCGAAAGGATCCACTCCATTGCCAATTCGACGTCGTTGATCTGAATTCTGCGAATTGCATGCTCGACTCGCGTTCGGGAGAACCCCATCGCAGTGAGGCTATCAACAATGCTCGGGTCTGGAACAAAAGAATGGCGGCTTCCTGAGCGACGACTGGTGGCACCAAAGAGAGCGTTGCGAAGAGCATTGGATTCGTCGTCAAAACCGCTGCCCCCTCTTCCACGTCCAAATCCGAGACCTTGTCTGCGAACCCCCGGCAGAAAGTCAAAATCCGCATCTGGGTTCCTCGCCACAGGCAAAGCATCCGCTTGATCCAAGCGATTCTTCAAAATGGTGACGGTGACTGGCAGGATATCGGAAATGCAGCCATCGACAGGCAGCGCAGCAAACTCCGAGTGACACCAAATCGAGAGCAAAACCTTGACGCACAGTTGGTGCAGCTGCACAGTTAGCACTCGAGGCTCAAACTGGCCGTCCAAGTCCACGGAATCACTCGAGTCTTCGTTCGCAACCAGAGCGGTCGTGAGAGGCGATGCTGAAATACTCTCCAGATCAGAAAATCTTCTCAGCGCGACAGCAGCGATGCGGAACGACGTCATGTCCATTCTTGACGGAACCGAAGACGCAGCCTGACGATCTAAGCAACGTTTAAAGAATTGCTCAACGACATCCATAATGACCTGCATCAGGCTTGTAGCATTTGGCGACGGGTTCTCCCAAACACCCGCACTTTCTTGGTCATCTTGAGCCATCACGACGTCACCAGCAAGCTCGGACGACTGCTTGTGAGTTGGCTTGACTTCGGCAGCACGCTTGAGAGGTTCCAGCAGCTTCACCAGCAGCAACGTGTTCGCTTGCTTCTTCTTTCCCTCAAAAACCACGTTCACAATTGTTTCCAAGAGAAACGTGAGGTAGTACTGTCGAACAAACTCGTCGATTTGCTTCGCGCGCGACTCCGCGACAATGTAGAAAACGTGCCCTTCCAAGACCTGGACGACAGCACCCGCAAGAGTCGACGCATGAGGCGCGAATGGAATCACAGTGTCATCTCCTCGACGATGCTGCAGTGGAGCTGCTAGAAATGCCTTTCCGAACGCAGTCAAGAGGCTGCGCATCACAATCGTAAATCGCAGCAAGAGCAGCGAGCCCACCTTCCATAAGCCATTCAGATGACTCGGACTTTTTGCCAGCGGCTCTGACGTCTTCTCTTCCACGATTTCCATCGGCTCGGACGATGTATCTTTCTGCTGCTTCTTGTGCAGCGCAGCCAAACTCGCGCGTTCAAACTGCACAGACCGGTCGACCCCAAACAGCCGCGAAATAACTTGCTGGGTCGTCTTCGATGAAAACTCAGTGAACCAGCGACGACTCTGGAGGTGACTCTGCGCGGTCTGCAGCGTCCACACCAGCAGACCACTCAGCCACTCCACCGTAGCCAGCACTCGCAAGTACTCCCCAACGGACCCAACTCTGCCAGCATTGGCACTTGTACCAACTTTTTCGCCAAAAAGCTCAGCAAGTTCAACATCTGGTAACGAGCACAGAACACCTTCAGCGCCTCCTCCACTCTCACTCAAGTACCAAGGAAGCCCGATCACCGCTCGAGCACGCTGGAGACCGTCTAGCTGGTTGCTCAGCTCTTTCACGAGTGCAGTCAGCATGACTGTTGGCTGTTGGGCTGCGTACGATCGCAAAGCAAGCGTAATCGATTGCGCAGCTGGGTGGTGGCTCATTCGACTCGCTGCGGAAGCACTGGTGTCTTGAGGATTCGACAAGGCACTGGACAGGAAAGACGTTGTCGTCGGCAGAATAAGTCGATACATCTTGAAAAGCAAGACAACACCCCCTTGATCGGCAAATGCCACTGCATACTCGGACTTGGAGAGAATTGGCTCCAGAAGATCGGCCACATTAGTAGCCATTCGCAGAAAAATAGAGTAGCTGCGTCGCTGCTCTTCATTTAATGCTGACCCTGTCGCAGTCGCCAGCTCCTCATCTCCAAAGCGGAGCACCTTCTTGATCGCGCGGATGCAGGCTTGAATCGAAGCGTTCTGGAAGCTGCTCAAATGACGGATCAACTCGAAAACGCCGCCACCGACGACAGACGCAACATCCCCAAGGAGGAAGTCCAACGCATCTTCTTCCGCATATGCAGGCAGGGCGAACATATCCATCAAATGGAGAAGCGGCTCATACTTCGCTACCTTCTCAGCGTGCACGGAGGTGAGACTCAACGCGTTGAGCACGGATGGAACCGACATGATCAGCTCGGAGCATGGGGGCAAAATCATCTTCGCTGGATGCAAATCTCTCACATCCCATCGCGTGAGCGTCTGAAGAAAGGCGTCCGCGATTCCGCCAGAGTGAACGTGATTCACACTGCTCGGGTCGTTGTTGATGATGTCGGACACCAAGATCGCCGCTTGAGCGAACAGCACTGGTCCGAAAATGTCCACGTGGTCAAGGATTTTCACCAAAAGCTTGCTCAGCACGCTTCCTTCACGAATGACGCGACTGGTAGCCCCAGCACTCATCACACCTTGTGAGTGGAATGAAACGGAGAGTGTGCCAAGCAACGCAGCCAGCAGCACCACTTTCGTTTCAGGCAGCAGGGCTGCAGGCTGATGTACTGACACGCTGGAACACTCCAGGAGGAGCCGGTCGATCAGGATACCCACGCCGTTCAATTCCTTGTACAACGCAGCTGCCGGAGTGTGGTTGCTTACCGTCGTCTCAAGAGCTTGAACACACTGCGTCGTGACGACAGCGTGGAACGGGCTTGTAGACGGCACTGTAACGACATGCAGGAGAGCAGGGACGACGCCATTTTCCGTCAGCACTGCCGCTCCCAGCTGGATTCCGACCACGGCGGAGAGCAGACCCAGCACAGCCTCGATCCACGATAGCTTTGCATCGAGCGCGCTCGAGTTGACATTTCGAAAGGCTGCGCCGCCCACAACTTCGGCTTCGTGTGGAGAAAGGAGATCAGTCGTCGCATGCACGAATGCCACAGCGAGACTCATTTCCATGTCGTTGTCCGACTCCGACGATATCTGCTGAGTCGCACTTGAACCCGCGCTGGTGCTGGATGCGCGTGACACAGCAACTCTAGGACTTGCGTGACTTGTCGCTGGAGTGATGTTTCCAAGCTCGGACATGCAGAACCGGACAAGAGACGGGAACACGCCGTGGGGTGTGCCCTTGACGACACCTAACGCTGTCAGCACATTCGATTGCCGGCCAAGCACACCGACGCCGCCGCTCCGACCGCCGCGATCGTGGACCAACGCTGTCAGCACTTGCAATGCTACGACACGCACGCGGGTAGGGACTTTTTCGTAGAGCTCGACACGAACCAGCTCCGCAATCGCACGGGTCAATTCAGGATTCTGCTCGATGTAGCTTGTCACATCCCAGGATTCGCTGAACGCATGGAAAAGAGCCAAGTTCGCGTACAAGCGCTCCACCACGATAGCTTCGCGGGAGAACTTCGATCGCGATGCGTGCAAGCCGCGGATCTTCGTGAGAAGCTGGTAGTGAAGCTTGGAAGGGACGCTGTGCTGTTTCACCAGCTCCTCGAACACATTCGCTGCCGCGTACGCAGCCTCGCACAGCAAAACCTCCGGACGGTCACTGTCGTCTGCACTACCTGTTTCGTGGAGTGGAATCAAGATCGTGACCAATTGCGAATCTTCGTCCTCCGTCTTCTCCTCTTCTGCGTGCGCTCGGTAAAACTGGAACGTAGACTGCTCGCGCGTCGATTCCTCGGTCGGGGGATGCAGGAAATCCACAATCTCCAGACTACTGCTGGCGACCCCTCGTCCCTGTGCCACCGTGAGCAATCTACGCCGCACAACATTGTTGCGCGACAGCGGTGATATCGAAAGACTCGCTGTATCGATTGCGTGACGATGCGCTTGTGGTGGAAGTGACAGCATCGCGACGACTCGAGTCGCTTCAAATACAATTCGATCATTCCGCGCGCCTAAAAACGCAGTCACATACTGTTTTACCCGATAACGAACAAACAAAGTCATGGGTGAGAAAAGCCAATCTGTACCCAGTTTTAGGAGCAAAAGACAAGAAAGCGTACCTCCAGGGACTTGTACATGTGCTTGTTGGACGCGTTTTGCAGCAGCAACGCAGTGAATCGCAACACCTCGTAAACTTGCTCCGTCACTTCACGCTCAACATTGGCGTCAGGCTCAACTCGCGCTTGCTCTTTCACGTCCTTGTCAGTATCGCCCAGAGCATTGCCACTCGCTGCTGCGGGAGCAGCAGTGTCATGCGCGATCAGCACGATGCGCGGACACGTTTCGCGCGCCTTCTGGAGCACCTGCTGCAATCTGGCGAGCACTTTGGTCCAGTTGCGCAAGTTCGCCTGCTCTTCGCACTGCCAGCCTTTCACGCACTTCAACAGCGTCACGAGCCGCGCGTCCGTGGGTGCTGCCGCAAGCACATCGATCAGTTTCTTTTCGTCGGCGTTCGCAGCCAAACGAGACGGCAGCGGCGGTGACAGCGGTGACGGTCGAACGCTGCCACCATCGGTCCCTCCTCCTCCTTCGCCCTCTGCAGCTTGCATCGCGCGCTTTCTTCTTCTTTTTTTCCTTCTCCTTCTTCTTCTTCGCCTCCTGCCTTCACTCGCGGCTTGTCCAACGAGCGCTTGAAGTGATCACGTCGCCACCCAGAGGCACAGCCACGAGACTCTCTCTCACACACACGCAGGGAGAGAGAGAGAGAGACGCGGACGGACGCAGGCGCTCGCTCCGTGAACGACGAATCCGACACAAAGGTGACGCTTCTGCTGCTTGCGCGTTCGTGTCTTCTTTCGCAGATACAACTGCGTTCTCTTCGCCCCCTTTTGATTTTGCATGAAGACGCATACTGCAAATACCGGTATGGTGGCGGTCAATTTTTTCACTGAGAATACTTTTGCTCTTCAACATGCACAGTCAAACGCTGTCAAGCAAATCGACACATGTCTCACAGAAATAGTTTCTGCAAAGATCTTCACTCGAATACCGGTATCAGAACCGGCATTCAAGTGAAGACACTTGGGAAACCTGATCTTTGAAGATAGATGCATGCATGGATTCGCGAATGCTGGTTGACTCTGCAGAGCCTCAAGCGCGGAAGCGCTTCGTGATTCGAGTTTTGAATTGGTTACATGAGGAACTGCGTGTAAACCGGGTTCGTGGTCTCTTCCACGAAGCGGAAGCCCACTTTGTCCAGGAAATCCGAAAACGCCGCGTTCTCCTGCGCAGGTACTTGGAACGCCACGAGCACTCGGCCAATGTCGGCGCCGTGGTTGCGGTAGTGGAACAGACTCACGTTCCACTGCGCGGTTGATCTGAGATTGCGCATGGACATCAACGGATAATGCATGCTTGGGATGAGTCCAGAGTTTGGCGTTTGCGAGGTGATGGCAAAGCAAATGAGAGCGACGTACCCGAGTGTGTCGAGGAAATCTTTCAGTGCGCCAGGACGCTCTGGGAACTCCAGTCGGAACAGGCGCTCGTTTGGAACCTGATCGCCACAAAACACATCCAAGCAAAAGAATAAGACACAGCGTTCAAAGAAACAGGAAGGGGTGCTTCATTTGCGTCCCACGTACATCTTCCGCTCGTCCGCCAGCCAAATGGCGCAAGTGCGACTTCGCCAGCTCGTTCGACGCCACATCTGTCGCGTGCATGCCGTCTTGCGCGTTGATCGAATCCACGACTTCCACAAACTCACCTTTGGATTTCGTTTGGATGCTCATCCAGATGCGAGCAGTCTTGTCTTTCTGCGAGCTCATGCGATAGGTAAACTCAGTCACGTTTCGAGGATCTGTGCGATCACAAGCAGAACGTTAGCTAGCAACCCTACTTCTACCATCCACAACACCCGCTGTCATGTTTCGCATCCGACTTACAAATCACGTTGTAGAGACGCTGGAAGCTGCCTTGTAGCTCTGGGATGTTCACAGACATGAATCGCTCGCGGTCGTCCGATCTAGTGCGCAGAATCATCAGTCAGGATGCTGGTGTCTTTGCTCACCTACATACTCATCCAGAAGACCGCACTCCCACTCACCTCTCTGTCACAAATCGAAGTCGATCAAAGTCCATGTTCGCTGCAGCGAGCACTGCGACGTACTTTTCGTTCTTCGCATTGTGCATCCGCGCGTATTTCTTCGCACCAGCCACACTGATCGCGCCTGTTTCGTTTCACAGAACACAAACATGTCAACACTTGACGCTTCAGCACAGACAGGACTCGCCATTTCGAAGCTCTCCCACGCACCAGTCGGCTCCATCAGCGACCGTGTATCACCAAAGACGTCTTTGATGGCGGAGCAAATCTCGTCGGTCGAGACGGTGACGACTTCATCGACCAACTCCTTGCAGAGGCGGAAGTTCTCTTCGCCGATCGTCTTGATGCCGACTTCTTCAGTGAATCGGTTCACGTTGGGAAACGTGACACGCTCGCCCCGCTTCAAAGACTCTTGGAGAATGTTCGCGCCTTCAGTCTCGACGCCGATGATCTTCACGGACGGCGCAACTTCTTTGACGAACGCAGCGAGCCCGGAAAGCAACCCGCCGCCGCCCACAGGAGCGAAGATCGCATCTGGCCATTGTCCGGAGGTCTGTGAATGATGCATACAAAGTGAGCACAATATATCGACAACACACGGGAGTTCTCTGCAAACACACCTCTTTCAGGATCTCCATGCCGATCGTGCCGTTGCCAGCGATGACGAGCGGATCGTCATACGGGTGCACGAGCGATCGTCCTTCGGTTTGTGCAATGCGGAACGCTTCTTTCAGCGACGCATCGAAGTCCGTTCCGTGCTCGATGATCTTCACTTGGCACTTTGTGGAATGGGACACTTGCTGGACAGAGAGAGAAAAAAAGAAAGCATCAGATTATTCATTCGATGGGTCAAAAGCCAAAGGCAGCACGTTGCGTACTGTGTTCTGCAAAGTGCCCAATGGCGCCACAATGACCGCGTCGACGCCAAGCTTTGCAGCCGAGTATGCGACGCCCTAGTGTGGAAGAGATGGAAGAGAGCAGTCCATAACTCGTCAGAACACCCAATTTGCACACAGTGTCTGCAGTAAATCGAGCTGAAACCGGGCTGCAATGCACTCCATACCTGCAGGTGGTTGCCAGCAGCGATGGCCACAATGCCGTTCTTCTTTTGCAGTGGCGTCAAATTCGCGATCTTGTTGTGCGCGCCGCGGATGTTGAACGAAAACGTCGGTTGCATGTCCTGAGCGAGCACACATTCGGATAAGCCATAGCAGATACACAACACGCACCATAGGACTACACACAACAGTCATACCGTACCTCGCGCTTCAGATACAGGCTGCAGTTCCCTGGCAATGCGCTGGAGAGCGACGGCGCGTGCTGCAGCGGCGTCTGCAGCGCGACGTCGTACACGCGGCTCTCAATGATGTCCTTGAGGTAATCGTGGGAGCCCGGACGCACCCACGACGGCGCCTTCGCCAGCGTAGTCAAGCGGCGACGCAGCATGATTGGCAGTCAGGTGATCTTGTAGTGAGCGGCGAGTCTGCTTGTGGCGCAAGGGAGTTAGCTGGCAGATCAATGTGATGGCGATTCTGGTGAATCAACTCGCTCACATTTGCTGTTGTTGCTTAGAGCTAAGAGGAAAAATCCTGTGACTGTCCTATTGCGCAAACTTGACTCGGATCGGACTGTACTCGCTCAAAATACAAGACCTCCTTCAAGATGATGTATTGAAGGAAATAGTCTTTCTATTACAATAACTGCACAAATACTCCTAGCATCCTGAAAATATGCCAGGATAACCAGCGTTGTTGTAAATAAAGCTGTTTTGAGACGTGTTCTGCAAAATAAGTACATAAGTTCAAGGTTGGTCAGCAGCTGTGATAGTTCGCTCTCCACTAATCTCGATTAGATCGAGAGTCTCGTTGTTCTGCAGACGCAGCGACGACTGAGCGACGACAAGTTCAAGCGAAAGTCTCCATTTCGAAGGACGAGACTGCTCGCTGCACACTACTGTAGTTCATCGCGAGATGGCGATGACAACAGCGAGTTACCAGCCGAGTCGCTCGACGTTTTGAGTCTGCCGTCCATTTCTTCCAATGACACTGATGTGGTTGTGCCCTCTTCTTTGATTTCCATCGACTTGCGCACAATTGAACGAACACGCAAGTAACTGAGGATGCACCAACAAACATGGGCAGCACAGCACAACTGCTGTGCACACTAGCATCGCACGAGTTGCTGCCAACAACAGCTCGCTTGTTGCACGAGCATTTTGCAAGGTGTGGGGCAATTTTGTTGGTGCTGATGCCAACTCTAGTGTCGTGGACCAGCAAGAAGAGTCGAGGAGCGCGCATTCGAAAATAGAGCTGGCTCTGGCAGCATTGTGCATTCTGATCGTCACACTGCGCACTTGGCAAAGAGCCGCACCTTTTCTCTGCAAAGCATGCCACTCCCGCCTCACACAAGCACACAATGCGGAGGAGGTGGAGACTGCTTCGAAGCTCACTGCACAAACATCCAAATGATGGACACCGTGGAGAGTCATGTTCGTTTGAGGCAGGCATCAGGCTGGCGAGAAGTGAACTGACAGACAGCTCTGGCACACACGTTTGTTTTGTTTACTGCAGCAGCCAAACTGCTGATGGATTGCATTAATCCATTCAGTTCAGCAAAATGAGAGCATGACAGCCCAGCTGACGCTCCAAGATCTCCTGAGACGCCGTTTCGTTCTGCCTTGCGCATGATGGATGGATATGGGATATGCAGACGCGGAATGGAACTGCCTTCCTTCCACGGATAGATGATGGTTCAGTTCATGCGAGAGACGCGTGCGCTTTGTCCTTTTGCGCTCGAAAAACTCACAGTCGAATTGCGTCCACAGAGCTGTTGAAGCCAACATATCGCTGGTTAGTGGAAGTCAAGGTCGGATTAGAACGCACACGCAAGAAGCCAAGCGCGCATGTCTCTCACTGGCGAAAGCAGGTGAAGGCTTGACATTGTTGGAGCTGGCGGCGTGCAATACTCGCACAAGAGATCCCCACAACGCGCAATCCAATTCTCGAGCGAAGTAACACGCCAGCCGCATTCTCTCACAGCTGCTGGGCTCCATTTCTCATTTTCCGATGCTGTCTGTCCTCAGTGTCCGATCTGTTTAACATCTATCCTAAGTGACGGGACTGATTTTGTCGAGTCAGTCAGCAGTGAAGTTCACACCTGTCAAACTGATGGGACTGGCACTTAGGATATCTGCAACCTCGCGGCACGAATGACATCTCCAGCAGTTGCAAACAGCAACTGTCAGCGACTAGGGGTCTGCAGCCCTTCCCCTTCATCCATTCCCCCTTTTTCTGCCCCGTAGAAGAACTGACGGTTTCGAGGGAGTCAGTCAAATCGCTGTGTGTGTGTTGCCAGGTCGGAAATCAAAGCAAGCCTCTCCAAACCGATGCGCGAGCAAATGGTATCGGCTTGGAGAGGGTTGCTTCCAACTGCTTTTCCCTTTCTTCAGGCGCTTGCTTATTTTCCTTTTATTCGGAGGTTCCGCGCGCGACCACTTCTTTCCTGTCTGGAAAGCAGCTTCCTCGCACGCTTCACCTTCCGTCTATCAACCCCCTCCGCGCTCTGACACTCCACCGCTCGCCATGAAGCTTTTCACGATCGCGCTCGTCGTGAGCGCCGCGCTCGCCGCCGTCGCACAGGGTACGTTCCTGCGGCTTTCGATTCTCTCTCTCTCTCTGTATAAACGTGATACAATGACATGCTAACGCTCTTTAGAAACAGGTGACGCAGGTTTCCCCGAGACAGGCTTTGTCGCCGAGGCTCAAGAGTTCAAGCAGGGAGAGAGTGTGAACCAGCCCCGCCTGCGCCGTTTCCTCGCAGATGGGAGTGGCGGCAGCACGCCAGCGCCGACGCCAGCGCCAGCGACGACTGCGCCTCCGACCCCAGCACCGACGCCGAGCCCGACGCCTGCGCCTGCCACGCCTACGCCTGCGACCCCAGCACCGGAAACGCCAGCTCCAACGACTGCTGCGCCATCGCCGAGCCCAAGTCCGAGTCCAAGTCCAAGCCCGACGCCAGCCTCTGGTTCCGGATCGGGAACCAAGACGCCAACACCGACCACTGCGACTCCTATCACCACCACGAGTCCGTCTACCGACACCAGCGATGGACTAACGGTCGCGCCAAACTCCGGCAGCATTTTGGATACTTCGTCAAGCTCGTCGGTCAACGGAACGCTGAAGTCCTCCACAAAGACTCCAGCTCCAACTTCTTCATCGGACACGAGCACGGAAACCGAGTCGAAGATGAGCACCGGAACCATCGCCGGCATTGTCGGCGGTATCATTGGCGGTGTCGCGGTCCTCGCATTCGTGACTATGGTTTTGATCCGCCGAAAGCGCGACACTGATGACGACCCACTGTCTCCATTTGAACTGTCGATGGACAAGGGCTACGGCGGAGCTCAAGCTTACGGAGGAGCCGCGTCAGGATTTGCTGCTGGCAACAACGCTGCACAAAGGAATGCACCTGTTCACCAAGAGCTTGGACTGACGGATACTCCGCCAGCTGGCGCTGTCGCTGCGGGCGTCGCGTACTCGCAATTCTACGACGTGACTACTTCTCCAGGTTCCATCAACCACCAGCAACCTCGACGCAACTCCTCTGGCCACCACGAAGAAGTGGTCGACAACAACAACGGAAACAACTTGTGGATGAGCGCGATGGAAGTGAAGGAGAACGACTCGTACCTGAGCGCCAAGGAATCCCACGACGACGACTCGTTGAACAGCGGCCGCAACAGCTACGACATCGGATACGCCGATGACCAGTCGAGCCAAATCAGTGGCAACAGTGACTTGAATAGCGCAAAGGACTTCCCAGACTACGAAGACGAATCCGCTCGTGGCTCGTACGAGTTGTAGGCTCCTGTAGCAACTTGCACATTCGGAAGCTGCACCATTTTGTTCGTTGCCGGAGAGGAAGCAAGCAAGCAAGCAGACATGGATGGAGGCGAACGCCGAGTGCGTGCGTGATGCTGGCGATGGCTGTCCAAAGTTTTTATATAAGTCTTTTCTCGGTCCGCTGGTGGGTGGAAATCGACTTGGCCGCGTAACAAACACAATTGAAGAAGAAGAGGAAAGAAGCGCGCGCGATGCAGACTCCAGCAGCAAGCTCAAGGAACTCAACCCTTTCTTAACTTAGCACCAGAAAATACATCGTCCCTTCTCAGCCTTTTTGACAAGTTCCTATTGCAGAAGTTCCTGGAATGCCTCTTCTCGCAGCAACTCGGCCATTTCTTTCTCGATCGCCTCGCGAACGGAGAGATCGTGTGGAGAGAGTGGAGGACCGAGAGAAGACCCGCCACTGCCCGAGAACCCTGGGCTCGAAACGCCGTGAAGCTGGTGGTGACTCTGGTAGGCTCCTCGCTGCTGCCGAGACTCGAAGAGCTCTTCCTCGTAAATGTCCTTGACTTCGTTAACAATGTCAAAATCGTCCACGTCGTCAGCATCGAAGCCGTTTGACGTCGTGCGCTGATGATCGTCACGAGTGTTCAGCAGGTTGTCGTTGTGGCCGTCGAGACGAGCGAGCTTTCGCTCTCGGACTTGCATTCCCTGCAGCAAGCTCTGGAGTCTCGCTGAGGACGAGTTGCTGACTTCCGGATCAAAATGTCGAGAATGCACCTCGTTGTGTTGCTGAGGGCTCCTTGCGGCTTGACTGGGAGCAGCATCCAGATGCCGAGGAGAAACCTGAATCGGTGCTTGCGCTCCTTCCATCGCATCGACGACATCGAACAACGAAGTCTCGTACAGACTGCCGAAATTTGTGTTAACCCCAACTCTCCGACCACCTTGATAGTCGCCGTTGATGAGCACGAAGGGCTGGCTATGGACGGAATTCATCAACACGACTTCGGAATCGCCGCCATGCCCTCGTTCTTCACGTTTTTCAGCTCCACCATCCTCGTCTTGCTCAAAATTGGGATGTGCCTCGTGGCTGACAGAAAAACGACCCTCTTCTTCGTATGAATCATCGTCCCGCCTATTTCTTCGATGGCGATGCTGCTTTTGCAAGCCACTCTCTCGACCAGAAAGTTTCAGCGCTGGAGGTTTGTGGTCCCGATGGTGCGGTCTCGCACATGCTCGATGTGTACGCTCTGTTCTGTCACGTCGCTCTCTTTTTCCTTTCTGACGTGTGCGTCCCACCTGCTCTTCTTCGCCTTCTTCAAATGCAGCCCTGGATGATACTTCTCGACCCCACGGGCTTTCCTGACTGACTATTTCGGCTTCAGACCCGACTTCAGATTCAATTCTGAGATACTTGTCAAATGGTCTCCGGTTCACTTTCGGCACGGATCTGAGCTGCAGCGTCCTCCTCTGCGTTGAGTGCGCGTCCTGCTGCCGTGCTCGGCTAGTGCGAGAGTTCGGTTCGTCCTCACCTTCATCGTCACTGCTCACATTCCCTTCGTTTCCCTCTTCTTTACAATCCTCGTGCGAACCCACTGATCTCTCAATACCCTGTGAAGCAGAGCTCACAACTCTCGATTGGTCAGCGATGCTCCTCACAGTGCCAGCGATGGCGTCCTCCACTCGTTGTTTCCACTCGTCCATGATATCCTTGATTCTCTCCGGGAGCTCAACCGAAGTGTTCAAGAACGACGACATGTCCAGTTGTGGAATCGACAGCGTCGGTGCTCCTTCACTTCGCCTGACTTGCGATGACGATGGTGATGAAAGCATCTGCGAATGCGCTTTCTCTGACGCTGCAGCAGGTGACGTACTGTTCGCCATCGACTTCGCCATTCGCTCGTCGAGCTCTCTCTGCTTCTCTTGAATGCGGTCTCGCTGCTCGTGAAGGAGCGCTTCCTGAGCGTCTCGCAGCTGCTGCTGTACTCTCTCTAGCTCCTGTTTGAACCGCGACTGCTCTTCTTGGTCTTTCAAATCCATCTCCTCTTTTTGCTCCCGGACCAGCTTCCGCAACTTCTCGACCTCCATCTGAGCATTTACAAAGCGTTTTGTTAGCCCAACCATGCTACTCAGCACCCAGGTTAGCAATTTAGACAGCTTGCCCGCTCACCTTGAGCAAGTCCATGGTCTGATCGGTCTCCAATCGACGCCGCGCTTCCACGTCGTTGCTCTCTTCTAGCACTAGCACGCGCTCCTGGTAATCGCGGAGCTTGAGCAGCGTCGCCTTGAGCTTGTCACTGAGATCCTCAAGCTCGCTGGCATCCCGCTTCACCTGCTCGCGCAGCTCCCCGATCTCGGCGTCGTACAGACCACGCTGCCGACTGAACTCAGCCTCAGCTTCTTCTCGAAGCGTCCCTATCTATCACGTGCCCACACACACGCACTGACTAGACGCTCTCATATCCCAGCGGAATAGCATCGCCACAGCAAATCGACCAACCAGTTCATGCGGCTCTTACCTCTACGATGCGCCGAATGAGCTTGGCGACCTTCTCGCGGTCTTCTTCACACAAGTCTGCGATCTTTGCATTCACCGTCCTGCGCTCCTCAGTCTCCATCGTGGCTTTGACGCGCACAGATTGGCGCAGCTCTTTCCACCGCGAAGGTGGGATCGGAGCTGCACTGGGCTTCGCATTCGCATGAATGCTCTGAGTGGCGCTTTTGGGAACGATCTTTCTTGAAGACGAGACGGTGTGACCCGTGTTGACTGGGACGCCGCCGGCGCTGGGATGCAGGCGACCGTTAGCGTCAGCAGCTAGTATAGCGCTTCGCGTATCAGCAGCGAGCCGTCGTCCCGCTCTGCGGCGCCATTCCTGTTGCTGCTGCTGCTGGTGGGTCTCCATTTTCAGCTTCAAGCTTAGAGACTTTCCACAACAACACCACTGCATGTGGGCCACATGGAGTAGATTGAAAGTTGATTGGCTAATATGATGAGTACAGCTTTTGGTTGGATAAAACAAATAATAGGAGCTACTGGTACATTAGTTTTTGCGCTCAGATGATCGACCACGACAGAATATGGCTTGGAAAAGGAAGTGACGAGCGGGAGGAGATTGTGCCAGGCAGGGACAGCCCTACACGTCTGCTTCGATGCGCGTCTTGACACCATATCGCAACACGCGCATCTAGAACATGCTGCGTCTGGAAGCACAACAAAGCGAGCATTAGTGGGCTTACTCGCAAGCGGCAGTTCACCCTGCAACCAAAGCGCACGAGGCAATGAACTCACTGGTGATAGGCAGGCACGTTCTGGCGCTTTCGCTCTCGCATGGCCATGATGTTCGCGAGATATGAAAACGACATCAAATGCAACTGCAGCACCATACACACGCAGTCAGTATACTAGTCCAGTCGCGCACCTCCTGTTGATGTCAAGGATCTCACACACCTGTTTGTTGTAGTCGTCTTTGGTTGGGTTCGCACGTGGACACAGCAAACGCAACATAATCAGCACATTGGCATTAAGACGACTCCGAAACGTGACAGCAAACATAGAGCACAAGTACCTGGCGAGATCTGGTTCATCCGCCGTGCCTGCTCGAGCTGCTCGACGCGGCGCTGCTGCTCCAGCTCTTGCCGATGGAGACGCACTTGCACGTCGCTGGGGACTCCTGCGGGTTCGCAACAGCGACACAAACGCGACAGTCAGCACGATGATCTACACATCCGCAGGCAGAGCGAGCGAGCGAGAGAGGGACGTAAACGCACGGGCTTGGCTTCGCGGGTCCATCGTGACAGCGCTTCCGTTGATTCTGCAATGAGGAGCTTGACGACTTGTCTGACTGACTGTTGATGGAAACACAGTGATCTCAAAAGTTCAACTAAACCAGATGAATAATCCGCCAATCATATCGATTAGAGCTATTCTCATTTGTTTGGCGAATGGAAACGCCTGCAGACCTTTCAGTGATCTCGATTGGTGGAAAACAAGACTGTCAACCAACTGTTTGGATTCGACCCAATAAAGAGATCGTAGACAGCATTTAGGCGAATCATGGATGGCAGTCACGCAGTAAGGACAGTGATTGGCGAGAAATGGTGCCTCGCGCGTTCTCAACCACTCATATCTGTGTCTTTTGATGGCGAAGAGCTTCAGCATTGTCTTGAGAAGCTGGAAGCGGAGCAAACTCAAGCGAGTGCTTGGAGTTGTTCGATAGACAGGCGACCATGGCGCACGTGGACGACGACTTGATGATGACCATCGCGTCGGACGACGAGGTGCGCAACCTGAGCTGCTGCCTGCATGTGCGTTGCCAATGGCTCTGAGCTCAGCATTTCTTTGTCTTTTCTTGCCGAATGCAGCTGTCCAACGTTGAGGAGAGCTCGGATGAAGAGGACGACGACCAAGAGATGAAGGACGCCATCATCTCCAAGGTATCTATTGCATGACCATCTGCAGTTGCGTGTCGTGCTCTGTATCTAACTCGTCTTATTTTTTGTTGCATTGCCTGCGCATCAGAAACAAGTGAAAGAAGCCGAGCGCGCGTCGAAAAAGGAGAACGCGATCGCTGAGGGCTTCGAGTTCGACGCCGATGGATTCGCTGGCCCAAGTGGATCTTCGTGGGACTTTACCAGTACGTGTTGCTGCCGTTAGCCACGCGCCTTGCATTGATCATTCCATGCTGATGATCCTGTGCTTTCCATTTTGCAGAGGCGATTTCTCGCATTGAGACTCTGGAAGCCACTATGCACCAGGGAACGAAGCGCACTACGATCCAGACGAAGATCGCAAAGCTCCGCAAGGAGAAGGACGCTGCGAAGAAGGCAAAGCTGGAAAAGAAAGCGCTGAAGGCGGCGAAGAAGAGCAACAAGTCCAACGAGAGCGACGATGAGAACGAGAGCGACGCTGAAGGACAGGCTGACGACGACAACTCGGACGTCAGTGGGTCTGATAAAGAAGGATCGGATGCCGAAAGCAGCGAAGGCGAGGACGATGATGGCACTGCGTACGAACAGCCTGATGAAGATGACGACGAGGAAGGAGACGATGTCGTGGAAGAAGCGCGTCTGCAGTCGGCACTGAAGGACGGGAAGAAGGACCTCAAGTCGCGCGAGGAGATGGCGGACGAGATCGAGAAGAAGCGCGCCGCCGAGTTCTTCGACGTGGACCCGTTCGCCGCGGAGGAGTTCAAGAAGTCCAAGTTCGAGACGTTCGCGGACCTGAAGCTCTCGCGTCCGATCATGCGCGCGATCACGCAGATTGGGTTTGAGAAACCGACGCCGATCCAGCAGCGCGCGATCCCAATCGCGCTCACGGGCAAAGACATTTGCGCGAGCGCGCAGACTGGTAGTGGTAAGACCGCGGCGTTCTTGCTGCCAATCCTCGAGCGTCTCCAGTTCCGCTCGCGCCGCGTGCAGTCGACGCGCGTGCTGATCATCTGTCCCGTTCGTGAACTGGCGACGCAGTGTCAGTCGATGCTCGAGCAGCTCTCTCGCTTCACGGACATCACGTGCGCGCTCGCGGTCGGTGGTTTGCCCTTGAAGGCTCAGGAAGTGGAGCTCCGCAACCGCCCGGACGTGGTGATCTGCACGCCCGGTCGTATGATCGACCACTTGCGCAATTCCAAGAGCATCCACATGGACGACCTGGAGATCCTGGTGCTGGATGAAGCCGACCGCTTGCTCGAACTCGGGTTCACGGAAGAGGTGCACGAGCTCGTGCGCATGTGTCCCGTCGCGCGGCAGACGATGCTCTTCTCCGCGACGCTGACGTCCAAGGTCGACCAGCTCGTGAGCTTGTCCATGAAGCGTCCTGTGCGCATCAGCACGGACCCGCTCTTCGACATGGCGAAGCACTTGGTGCAGGAGTTTGTGCGTATCCGTCCGAACCGCGAGGACGATCGCGAAGCCATTCTGTTGGCGCTCTGCACGCGCACGTTCCGCACGAACACGATCGTGTTCATGGAGACGAAGATCCACGCGCATCGCATGATGATCATCTTTGGGCTCGCGGGGATCAAAGCCGCCGAGTTGCACGGCAACCTGCAACAGAAGGAGCGTCTCGAGGCGCTGCAGAACTTCCGCGACGGCTCGGTGGACATCCTGCTCTGTACCGATGTCGCGGCGCGTGGTATCGATGTGAAGGGCGTGCACGCTGTGATCAACTACGAAATGCCAAAGGACATCACGACGTACGTGCATCGCGTGGGACGTACCGCGCGTGCCGGTCGCAATGGTCGCGCGGTCACGCTCACGAGTGAATCGCGTCGTCTGCTGATGAAGCAGGTGTCGCGCCACTGCCACGGCTTTGTGAAGAGCCGAGCCGTGCCAGACCCAGTCATCGCGCAGTGGAAAGCGCGCATCGAGAGCATGCAGAGCGACGTGAAGCTGATCATGCACGAAGAGACACTCGAGAAGCGCATGCGCGAGGCTGAGAAGGAAGCCATGAAGGCGACCAACATGGTGCGGTACGAGGACGAGATCGCGTCGCGTCCGGCGCGCACGTGGTTCATGTCGGAGAAGGAGAAGAAGCGCGTCGCAGAGAACGCCGAGGAGGACCGCATCGAGCGCCAGGGTTTGGACCCAGCGGACGAGAGCGAGTTCTCGCGTGCCAAGAAGCTCAAGATGATGAGCCACAAGAAGCGCCGCCTGTTTGAGATCCGCGAGCGCGAAGAGCGCATGCTCGCGGACGCGCAGGCAGAAGACTCGGACGACGGTGGCAAGAAGGGCAAGAAGGTGTTCGCGTCGGTGCACGTCGCGGCGGCGGCCAAGCACGCGAAGAAGTCCAACCAGCTGACGGCCAAGGAGCGCGGCGAGGAGTCGATCGCGGAGATGCACGAGCGCAAGCGTCTGAAGCGCGAGAAGGTGCGCTCCCAGAAGAGCAGCCACGCGCCAAAGTCCGGTTTCGATGTGGACATGAACGGCGGCGGCGATTCGTTCAAGCCCAAGGCCAAGTCCCGCAGCGGCGCGCAGGAGAAGAACCCGTTCGAGTTCAAGGAGAAGATCACAAATTACAAGAAGCACGCGAAGAAGACGACGAGCTCGTTCAAGTCCAAGTCCAAGTTCAAGCGCCGAAAGTAGAGAGAGAGAGCATTCGCTATCCCTGTCAGGGGGTTCGTATGCCGCCACAGAGAGTCCCCATTGTGTTTCCTTCCAACATAGATTTGTCTTTATGAGCTTTGGTTTTGAGCTCCTTCCTCATTCGAGCTCCTCTTCATCGCCAATGATGCTGGGTTCACTCGCATTCTCGAAACACGGTGCACACGTTTGACACGCATGGCAACTCACCTAAGCTTTGTATCGGAAACCTGACTCATCTCACCTTGTTTTGACACAAGTGCGCACTGTCGCATGGGTTCAGCTCAAGTCGAGCAAGCATCCAGCAGCTCATTGTT
The DNA here is from genome assembly GCA_023333815.1 of Globisporangium recalcitrans. Lineage (NCBI taxonomy): Eukaryota > Oomycota > Peronosporomycetes > Pythiales > Pythiaceae > Globisporangium > Globisporangium recalcitrans. Next base: position 44,189 of record JAASFO010000059.1, read on the forward strand.
TCGAGCTTTCGTCAAAGACAGGTGCAAACACAGCAAAGTGATGGCGACTGGCACCGGCGGCAACAGCGGCTCCGTGGACTGGCAGGCGCTGCTGCTGCAGGCGCAGACCCAGTGGACCGTCGCCCGCGACGAGCTCGTGACGTACTACCACACGCTGCCGCACGAGGCGCACGTGCTCGGCGCGTTTGTCGCGGGCATCTGCGTGGGGCTCCTGCTGCCAAAGCTGCGCCAGCCGTTCCGCCGCTTCTCGACCGTCGACGACATCCCGATGAAGTTCTTCCACCAGGAGCGCCAGATCCACGCCGTCGGCGTCAACTACAGCGACGGCGACACGTTCCGCGCGCGCCACGTGCCGTTCTGGCGCGGTGTCGGCGCGTACACGGGCAAGGCGTCGGACCACACGCTGCAGGTGCGGCTCGCGGCGATCGACACCCCCGAGACCGCCAAGTTCGGCAACGCCGGTCAGCCGTTTGGCGACGAGGCGAAGAAGTGGCTCACCGAGCACCTCAGTGGCAAGCTCACGCTCACGCTGCTGCATAAGGACCAGTACTCGCGCGCGGTGTGCATGGTCGAGTACGGACGCTGGCCGTTCCGCAAGAACGCGTCCGAGGAGATCTTGAAAGCCGGGCTCGCGAACGTGTACCGCCAGGCTGGCGCGGTGTACGGCGGCAAGCAGGACGCGTTCGAGAAGCTCGAGGTGCAGGCGCAGAAGAAGAAGATCGGCATCTGGAGCCAGGGAAAGAAGTACGAGAGCTCGAGCGACTACAAAGCGCGTCTCCGTGCGTCCAAGTAGGAAACGAAGCGGCTGCGCGCAGTGAAAAGAAATTGATGTCACTCCTTTCTCCACATGAAAACAGCGCTACTAACTGTTTGCCTGGTTGATCCAAGGCAGCACCTAAGCTCGCAATTCGTCGATCCAGTCGTAGGTTTCTTCGTATTCGCCCGTGTACAAGTCAAGAGTGTCGTCGTCCCCTCCTCCATTCTCATCAGCATCATTCGCGTCGTCCTCCGGCTTTGCTTCAGTGCCGACCGCGCAGGCAATGCGAGGAGTGGCCGAGCCGCACACTGCGTGCAGCACGATGCTCCAGTGCGGCTTGCGCTCCGCGAGCAGCGGGAAGTGGGGGTCTTTCCACTCGCCGCTCGCGAAATCGCTGTCGCCGAGCACCAGGTTGCCGACTTTGCCCGACAGATCGCCTTTCTCACACACGCTCGGGTCTTGTGCGTACTTTGCGGGCGTGCAGTTGTACTGCGCCGCTGGCTTCCCCTCGCACTGCGGCGTGCCAGCGTACTCGGAGGACGGTCCACAGGCCATGTCTGGGTCGTAGTGGTTGCCCGTGATGGGTTTGGCGCACCCGGCGAACGAGTCCGACGTCTTGGAGCGCGGCGACGCGTTCCAGTCCACGTGGATGTGGTACTGGAACTCGCGGATCTTCGCGAGGTCTTTGCACTGCGGGTCGGACTTACGCACTGCGACGATGTCCAGCGCGCTAAAGTCCAGCGACGCGAGGATCCACGCAGCCTGTGAGCTGTCGCCGCCGCTGTTGTGCTGGGTCCTGATCGCGCCTTCGATGCCAGCGGCAGACGCGCGCTCGAACTCGTACATGATCTGCTTCTTGGCGGCCGCTGGTGCAGGAGCAGGGGCGTCGCTAGAGGAAGCCTGCGCGGTGGGAATGAGAGCGGCGAGCGCCAAGCAGGCGACCGCGAGGCGCTGGCAGCTCAGCATGTTTGCTTGTTTGGCTTTCTCTTTCTTAAACTTGGACGCATTTCGACTATCTCCGACTATTTCCGATATGATCGAAGTTACAGTGGACCACATAGTCGCTTGCTCTGAAACAAAAAAAGACAAAAAGAGCAACCAACACAAAAAGCAAAAAGCAAAAACGCAGAGCGAAGTGGATCATGGATCGCTACGAGCGTGGCAACGTGCTCGGTGAAGGTACGTTCGGTATCGTGCACGCCGCGACGCAGAAGAGCACGGGCAGACGCGTCGCTATCAAGCAGTTCAAGCGCGGCAAGTTCAAGGACGGCGTGGACTTCACGGCGCTGCGCGAAGTGAAGCTGCAGACCGAGCTCAAACACCCGAACGTCGTGGAGCTGCTCGACGTGTTTGTCGCGAACGACACGATCAACGTCGTGTTCGAGATCCTGCCGAGCAACCTGGACGACGTGATCAAGGACAAGGCCGTCGTGCTCACGCAGGCTGACATCAAGGCGTACATGAAGATGCTGCTCGAAGGCATCGCGTACTGCCACGACCACTACGTGCTGCACCGCGATCTGAAACCCGAGAACTTGCTCATTGGACCCGACGGACAGGTCAAGATTGGGGATTTCGGTCTCGCGCGCATCTATGGGAGTCCGAACCGCAACATGACGTCTATGGTGTGCACCATCTGGTACCGCCCGCCGGAGCTGCTCTTCGGCGCGCGCGAGTACAGCGGGTCGGTGGACATGTGGGGTGTCGGCTGCATCTTCGCCGAACTCATGCTGCGCACGCCGTACCTCACGGGGATGAACGAGCTGGACCAGGTGGGCAAGATCTTCCACGCGCTCGGGACACCCACGGAAGAGCTCTGGCCGGGCATGTCGTCGCTGCCCAACTACGTCGAGTTCACGCCCAGCACCGCGCCGCCCATGTCGTCGATCTTCTCCGCTGCGTCAGACGACGCGCTGGACCTGCTCGCGAAGCTGTTGAGATTCAACCCAGCGGAGCGCATCACTGCCGTCGAGGCGCTCAAGCACCCGTACTTTAGCAATGCGCCGGCTCCGACGCCCGTGGAGAAGCTGCCGTCCACAAAGCCAAACCCAGCAGAGTAGAGGTGCATGGGCTGCATAATTTGCCATACTGGTGGCCATTGAAGTTGCTTTGCATGTACCTCATAAGAACGACTCCCCACATAGCAATCAAGATCACACGAGATCGTGTTTTTAACCAGATTACATTCTGACTTGGTTGATGATGTCTTTTTTTGTGATGAGGCGAGCTTCATCAGGAGCTGGCGCCAAAATAGACCAAATGGGTTTCATAAATAGCGGCGTCTCTGCTGCGCGGCTGTTCTGCTGTCTGTCTGTCTGTCTGCGCGCATCGCTCTCTCTCTCTTCTATTGAAGCCCTGTGTGCGCGTGTGTGAGCGACCGCCATACTCAAGGGAGTCGCGACAGCAGAATCGATAGACCAGCAGCCACCAGAGCAGCAACCATTCGGCTTCCACGCGTGGTCCCCGAGAGAGAAAGCTACTCGCGCCAAGAGATGGACGACGTCGCGGCGCCGCGCAACCCAAGCGCGCGAACTCTCCGTCCTCCACTTCCATCTCCGTCGCGGACGACGACGGCTACTCGGACTCGGAGTACAGCATCTCGCCCGCGCGACGAGGACGACTGAACCACCAGACCGCAGCGTCATCACGCCATCACACCCAGCAGCAACAACTTCAGCAAGAGAGCGACTCGCCGCCCATGACGCCGACGTACCACCAACCCGTGGGACGAGCCAAAGTGTCCATTGTCGACGCGGAGCCCGAGACGACGATCGGCGTCGCGGTCAAGATGAAAGGCGAGCTGAGCTTCGAGCGGCTGCTGCGCATCGAGGGCGAGTTCGAGGGCAAACTCATCTCCAAGGGCTCGCTCGTCATCGGATCCAAGGGTGTGCTCACAGCTCCGATCGAGAACATGAAGGAGGTGCACGTGGTCGGCGGCAACATCATCGTGGAGAAGCTCGTGCTGCGCGACAAGGCGCAGGTGTTCGGCAACATCACGGCCAAGACCGTCAAGATCGAGCCGGACTGCATTGTGATCGGACGGCTGAATATCAACCCGCAGGCACCTGAGCTGATCAACGAGAAGGGCGAGATCGTGAAAGACGACGGCTCTGCTGGCGCTGCACCAGTAGCGAAGTGAGGTGAGTAGGGAGGGAGGGACCTAGAGAGAGAGAGAGAGAGAGGGCATATCACTAAGGGAGATAGATAGGAGGAGGCTAGAGAGCAGTTTTTATCAGCAAAAACAATCATGCTATATATGATGTAATATATACAAATTCTTCTTCCATACCATCCATCATCACCCATATGCAGCTGCCAAGGCAGCGGATCTCTCCGCGAAGAGCTCTTTAGAGACGACTCTGCGCTTAGAACTTGGACGGACGGCGTCGACCCGTGAACTTGCTGTCGGCCTTGACCTTCTTGCCCTGCTTGCGGTAGCGCTCCTTCTTCGCCAGCACCCAGTCCTTGACCTTGACAGGCTCACGCCCCGTGCCTCTGCGTTGCTGTTATTCCAATCACAAAGAAACCAACAGGTTAGCGTTTCCGAGCAGCGCAACCATCATGGAAAACAACCAAATGTCATAGAGAGAGAGAGGCTCACATGAAGTTGCTTGCGACGCGCTTCGAAGGAGATCTCCGAGGACGCGCCGGCGTCTTCGCCCGTGCCAAGACCCTTTGGGATCACTGGCGTCGCGTCGTAGCCCGCGAACAGGCACAAGTAGAACTTCTTGGCTTTAGCACTGTTCGGGAAATCGATCACGAGACCGCCAGAGAAACCGCAGCGCATGGCGCAGCCAGAGATCTCCTCCATCTGCTCGGGCGTCTCTGGGTACAGCTGCAGCACGGCGCGACTGCCGCGCTTCAGGCACGTGTACAGCGACGTGAAGAAGCGCGTCAGGCGCTTGCGCGCCGTGTGCTCCTTCTTGTCCGAGTAGCAGAGCCACTGGATCGCCGAGATGCTGATGCAGCCGTCAAAGACGCCAGGACGGAACGGCAGCCCGCCGCCCATGTCCTGCAGGAACACGTCGCCACTACTGTCGCGCTCGGACGCGATGTCGAGCATGTCCTTGCTGATGTCGACGCCGACCCACGCATGACCGGCTTGCTCAAGCGCGACTGCAAACCACAAATGCACACACACAACGCGTTTGTGAGCACAGGGCGACTCGGCATAAGACGAAGTAGCTGGAGATGCCAACACTGTAGATGAACGCACCTCCACTCAGCCCGCTGCCACAGCCCACATCGAGGATGAAGTGTTCCTGGTCCTCTGGCAAGTTCAAGAGCTCAATGGCGCGGTTCGCCAGCTCTTCCTGCACATTCCAACCCAACAAAATAAGCGCGATTGCCGGTACGCTCCTCACATGAAGCACGCAAGCGTAAGCAGCAGACGTTGGGCAGCTTTGGCATGCATCCAAGACCGTGGCACGCACCTGCACTTTGATGATACGCGAGCTCGAGTTGTACTTGGCTGCTTCTTTCTCGTCGTAGAAGAGCTACAGGCAACAGTGGATTGGACAGATAAGCGCGCCACAGTGAGCGTAAGCCGCGAGAGCACACTGAGGCACGCAGCAGCGCATGTAGGACGCACCTCTGGCGGCGAGATGTGCTCTGGACGGCTCATGGTGCGGCCGCTTGCTTTCTTGCTTTCTCTCTTCTCAATTCAAGTGCTTTAGTGTCGACAAGCGAAACGGAGCCAATCAACCTGAGCGAGTCATCGACGCAGGGTTACGCGAAAGGGTACGATGCGGACTGGTGCGTGGACCACACGGAATGCAGTACTGTCGAGAGCCGTCGATTTCATGAGTTAGCTCACTTTTGCAGCCCTAACCTCCGTGTGAGAAAAATGGCACACTCGAAAACGAACTTGACTTGGATTTGTATCGAAATGAGCGAACATGGGTGCCATTATAGGTTCTCGGAGGTCTTTTTCTGCGCATCCAGTGTGGGAGGCTCACACAAATCGACAGGATTGTGCGAGAGAAAGGCCAGAGCCCCGTCGAAGTCGATAGCGGTTTCGACAGGTTTTGAGAAACTCGCTATCAAAAGAAAGAGTGTGTATGATATTTGAGAGCGTTTTGTGCTTGAGATCGAAGCGACTTCTAAAAGTATGAAATCAGCGATCTCATTGTTGATGGATCCGATGCAGTCAAAGGACCTTCAGTGCTCGCAAACTCCCTACATCAGAGAAGCGCTCCACCTGGACGAGCTCTCCACAGATTGCTCCTTCCTCATGCACTTTTCTGCATCCTCCTCACTGCCTTTACTCTCTCTCTTTCTCTTTTCTCACTGAAGCAAACGCTGAAGAAACAAGCTCATGGCGAGAACCAAGCGTGTTGCGGCGACGCACACCAAGCTAGCTGCCACAACGCGGGTAATGGGGCTCAGCATGCAACTGCTGGAGGCAAAATAGTTCGTTGTTGGCAAACGTTGAAACTTCTGCAAGTGGAAGTGAACAATTCACTCAGCTCTGATGTCGAAATCTCACGACAACGGTAGGGTTAGACTGGATGAAAAGCTGCAGTGGGAGCTGATGAACGTGTGAGTGCAGGACCCTGCTGTGGAAACACGCGACTCG
>JAASFO010000590.1:0-17230 GCA_023333815.1 Globisporangium recalcitrans
CGGACGGGTACCAGAAGCTCACCACCGGCTCGAAAGTGTTCATCTGGGACGCGAAGCTCAAGATCGACCCAGCTCCAGTGTGCTTGCTCACGTCTCCCTACGATCCCGGTCTGAGCGAGCAAGTCGGAGAGCGACACGTGCTGACGGTGTGCATCCTGGGTCTAGTTTATGAGGCTGCAGCTGCGAACAATACCAAGTTCTTCCCAGCGACGACCACCTTGTCGGACGTGAAGTCTGTGCTTCCAGATCTGCGGCACCACCTGCTATCATTTGACTACGAGAGTGCGATCCAGGCTTCGATGCACTCCAATTCCAGCACCTCCACTACAAAACCAGAAGACTCTCTACTGGGAGTGTTCGAATCCGAGTCCTATCGTCAGTACGGCTGGACCATGAGCGCCTACTTCCTCGCACTCGCGGGTTTCTTTGCGATCCTCTTTGTCTTCCAAGTCTGCTGGAGCGTCTGCTGCTTTCCTGCGGATGCCGGAAACAAGACCCGACCGAGCAGCAGAAGATCTACTCCAAGCTCACCAAGGTCCTCTGGGGAGTCCTCATGTGCGTGTTCCTCTGCGCTGGCTGCGGCGCTGCAGTGCTCACGTTCCTGACGCTCACGCCCAAGATCGCGCTCGTCTCGGAATCGATTGGCGCTCAGCTCAAGGATACACTCGTGAACGACATGACGCAGTTCCAGAGTGCGTTCTTGGCACCGCTGAGCGAGCTGCTGGCTCTTCAGGATACAACGACAGGACTCAGTCTGGCGCAGTTGCAGGCAGCAGCCACCGACCAAATGGCGCCGCACACATTCCTCGACAACCAGACCTACGAGCTGGATCTGATCCGCGAGCCCGTGTTTGCGGTCTTCGACGAGCTCAAGAGCTACACGTCGCTGCACCCGACAGTGCTGAGCGACCAGATCAACTGCGCCAATATGAGCATCACGCCGAACGCAGCGGTTCGCATGACGATCGGCGCGCAAACGGGTTGTTTCCGATGCAAAACCTGCTCGACGATCATGGACCTGGTCGAGGTTTCCAGTGATGTGTGGAAGCGGAGCCCGTTCCAGGTGCAGATGGATCTGCTGATTGCCCGGCGCCAACTGCAGGAGTTTGGAGCTACGAGAGCGACTCTGGAGCCTGCGATCGCCAGGTGCCGCGAACAGCGTGCTTTGTCGCCGAGATCGCGTTCGTCGTGGCGGTGGTGCTCGCAGGAGTGCTGTACACAGTGTCGATGATGGCAAAGGACGGGATCGCGATCCTGGAGGTCTTCAACGCCAGCACGTCGCTGATCTTCGAGGCTGACCAGGTCGCGAAGGACATTCACAGCGTGTTGTTCGACGTGAGCCTCATGAACGCTAGCGAAATGGACGCTGCACTCGCGTTCTCTGATACGCTCCGAGTGCCTCCGCATCCGACGACGTCGAACGACGACCCGCCGAGGTTCGACATCCAGCATCTGTACCTGTCGGTCTTTGAAGACTTGTTCGCGCTCGAGAAGGTTGCAGCAGATCCTGATACCGCGATCGTCGAGCTCTTTGGCTGGGACGAAGTGTTCGTCACCGCACAGCACGACTTGCTGCTGGCTGCTGCATTCGGGAACACGAGTGTGTCGTCGCCGCACGACCAGCCGGTCCACAAAGAGCTGCTCGATTCGACCGTGACGCGGTTTCTAGATCCGAACGACGACGAAGAGCTCGCGACAGTCAGTGATTTGGCCGAGATCCGGAGGGTGTTCAACGAAAGCTGGCGCAGCTGTACTTGCAGAGGCTGCATCTTGTGAACTTTACTGCGAACGCGGAGGAGATCAGCAGCAGCACGCGACCGCTGCTCGGTAAGGATTGATGCTCTTCCCTACCCTAGCTCTAACCAGACGTCTAACCGAACATCTGTCCTGTCTGTGTGCTCCATCCATCAGATGATCTCATCACAAAGACAAGCGCGATGGAGTCGGCCGAGTTCCAGCTCAAGAGCGCAGTCGAGCACTTTACCGACGCGATCCGCGCGAGCAAGATCCACGACTGCTCCTACAACGACAACTGCGGTACGCTCAGACGCTCTCTGTGCCGCTCCGAACGTGTTATACAGCCTCTGAGCCCTAATCCACTGGTGCTACCCAAACAGGATGGCTTTGCGCGTCCATCAACGCGCTCTTCAACCAGTTCCAGGAGATCACCACGCACGCTGAAAAGACCGTGATCCTGTGCGCGACCAGCGCTGGGAGCACGCTCTTCGGACTCGTTTTCGCCGCCTGCTTTGCCTCTCGGCTGCGCAGGAAGACTATGAAAGTGTTTGTGGGCAAGTAGAAGTGAAGTGAGCTGATAGAAAGGACAGTGTCCTCGATCATCACGGCAGTGCTGTTCGTCTGCATTCCGTGCTGGTGGCCAGTGCGTGATGAGTGAGTGGCTAGCGCGAACGGATCTTCTCGTGGATACTGGCAAATGTAGCCATGTTTGCATTTTCAGTCCATCAGTATTGTGTCCAACAGCAATGACAGAATGTGAAAATCCATCACCCACACAATGAAGCAATGTGTGGGTGATTGGATTTTCCACAGTGAGGGTAGGGCACACTCACAATAACGGGTACACAGGGTTTGTTTATAGTGTCTGAAGGTGGACAACAGACTTGATTTGAGTATGGTTGTGTACACCTCACCTGAAATAAACAGAAGAAGAAATAATGACCCTCACTGTCAACCATTTGCAAAGAAGCCACTAACTAGACAGAGAAGAAGCTCATTCTCTCGCACTAGCGCATGTACTACCAGCCGCCCCCGCCGCCCGCCAGCCCCGCTGCTGAGTCGACGCTCTCTGCGCCGTCCGCCCCTCCAGCCGACGACGACAGCAGCAGGCTCTACGCGCCTCCTCCGCCAGCGCCGCGCTCTCCCGCGAACAGCTCCTTCATGCACTCTCAGCAGCAGCAGCAGCAGTTTGCAGGTCAGGGCGGTGTGACGGGATCCCGCGTGAGCGTGCCAATGTACCCGAACATGAGCACCTCTCTGCCGATGAATGCGCAGGTTGCACCGTCGCTCTCGCCGGCGTACAGCCAGCAGTCGTTCTCGCACCAGACGAACAACAGCAGCAACATGGCTCAGCAGCAGAACCGCGGATCGTTTAGCATGGCGTCGCCGAGTCCAGTGGGCGGCGGACAGTCGTTCTACCAGCAGCAGCAAGTGCCGCAGCAATCGCGAGCGTCGTTCAGTGCGAATACAGTGCCACCGCCGAGCCCAGTCGCACCCCGACGAGCGAGCATGAGCGGATCGATGCTGCACGGCGGATACGGACCAGTGACCCCGAACCTTGCGCCGCAGACTTCGTTCGCAATGCAGCAGCAGCAGGCGGCGATCCCGTCGAGCGTCGTCGAGCTGCGGTTCAAATGCCGCGGGCTCAAGAAAAGCGATTTCCTGTCCGAGTCCGACCCGTTCCTGGTCGTGTACATGGAAGAAGGTGCGCGGTCGTGGCGGGAGCTTGGCCGCACCGAGACGGTCGTGAACACCGCGGACCCGACGTTCACGAAGGCGTTCCACGTCGATTTCTTCTTCGAAGAGGTGCAGCGGCTGCGCATCGAAGTGTTTGATCGCGACAGCACGTCGGAGAAGCTCACGGAGCACGATTTCCTCGGCTGCGTGGAGCTGACGATGGGCCAGCTCATGTCGGCCGTGGGTCAGTCCATGGTGCTCTCGCTGCTGCAAAAGGACAATGGTCGCAACCACGTGCACGGTATCAGCGGGCACGTCGTGATCTCGGCCGAGGAAGTGTCCATGTGCTCGGACATGATCAACGTGCAGTTTGCCGGCGCCAACCTCGACAACAAGGACGGCTGGTTTGGCAAATCCGACCCGTTCCTCAACATCTACCGCATCAAGCACGAGAGCGCAGACCCGGCGTCGCCCAACTCGTGGCTCCACGTGTGGAAGAGCGAGACGATCATGGACAACCTCAGCCCTCGCTGGCGCGCCACGACGCTCAGCGTCCAGACGCTTTGCAACGGGAACCTGTCGCGACTGCTCAAGTTTGAGTGCATGGACTGGGAGAACAACGGTCGCCACCAGCTCATTGGTGTGGCTACGATGACCGCCGCAGAGCTCGTCTCGGGCGAGAAGCAGAGCATCGATTTGATCAACCGCGAGCGCCAGCTCAAGAAGGGCAAGCGGTACACGAACTCGGGCGTGCTGAAGGTGCTGAGCATCGAGAGCTTCAAGCAGCACACGTTTGCGGAATACCTGCGCGGCGGCTGCGAGATCAGCTTGATCGTCGGCATCGACTACACGGCGTCGAACGGCACACCCTCGGACCCGAACAGCCTGCACTACCTTGGCGGCGGCTACACGGGTCAGATGAACGACTACCAGTCTGCGATCAGCGCCACCGGAGCGATCCTCGAGCCGTACGACGCAGACCGAAAGTTCCCAACGTACGGCTTTGGCGGACTAGTGAACGGCTACGTGAACCACTGTTTCCCATTGAACTGGGACCCTACAAACCCGGAAGTCGAGGGCGTCCAAGGTATCCTGCAGGCGTACGCCAACTCGTTCCAGATCGTGCAGCTCCATGGTCCGACGTTCTTTGCGCCGCTGATCCGCCAAGCCGCGACGATCGCGACGCACTTCTCCAACCCAGCAGCACAGCCCCAGAGCGAGAGCCTCAAGTACTTTGTGCTGCTGATCATCACGGACGGCGCGATCATGGACATGCAGCCGACGATCGACGAGGTGGTGGCCGCGAGCTTCCTGCCGCTCTCGATCGTGATTGTCGGCGTGGGCAATGCAGATTTCTCGGCGATGGACACGCTGGACGGCGACGGCAAGCTGCTCTACGACTCCAGACATCGCAGCGCCGCGCGAGACATGTACGTTGCTGATTGTGTGATGAGTGGCTATCTGGTGCTGAAGAGTAGTTGACTGACAGTTTGTGCTTTTGTGTTCCTGTAGTGTACAATTCGTGCCGTTCAACCAGTTTCGAACAAACCCAGCGCGGCTCGCGAAGGAGACGCTGGCGGAGATCCCACTGCAGCTCGCGCAGCACTTCAAAGCCAAGGGCATCAAGCCCAACATCCCTTTGCAGCGCATGGGCACCGAGCAGCTCATCTTGAATGCGACCGGCGGCAGAGCGTCGGTGACAGCAGAGGATGTGCGCCAGTCGTTCAACGGACTGCGGGTGTGAGGGAGAAGAAGACAGAGGATGCGGACTATAATCCCGCACTCGTGCTTGTGGCCAGGATGGAAAATGAAGGTTGGTTTTGTGTGCGGGGAGTTTAGGGGGATTAGTATAAGGGACTGCAGTGTCATGTGGGAAAATCCACGTCAGCTGGCAGTTCTCGCCTGAGAATGAACAAGGTCCAGTATTTTGTGCGATTGTCGATCCTCACACGCGTTTGCCCATGTCTACATCCTACATCCACCACCACCTCAGACGCGTCTCCAATTGCTGGGAACCTTATCGCCACGCTCCACTCGCTCTCGGAGTCTCCAGGAGCAGGCTCGCCGACAACAACGCCAAGCGGCACCCGCATCGACCAAATTACCAGCCAATTGGACAGGTCTCGCACAAGACGGATCCCAATCAGGCTACCTCTATTTCCAGGACAGAAAGAGACTCGAGATGCGCATTCGCACTCTGGAGAGCTAACTCGTCGACCTGTGCACGCGGTTGGTCCTCACAAGACCGGCGGCGGCTCAATCGATCAAAGAGCGTTCTCTCTATCAGACCAAGTCACCTTGAGGGTAGCATAGGAGACCAACCTGGTTCGTTCCCCGCTCAAGAAGCAGCATGGTCGTGGCAGTACGTACCTGCAACTAGCATCTCTCTCTGCTTCTGTTGGAAATACCGTGGCACATTTCGTTGATGGCTCATGTGTGAGGCTTGCCTCTTTTCCAACTGTCTGGTGCCAGCCAAACACGGGGGCGAATGACCCGGAAGCAGTGAGTCTATCGATGGCCACGATGTTCCCAGGACCGACAAGAGTACGCAGACGCTCTGTCACACATCTGCCTCGCTCTGTGTGAAATAATGAATGGATGCGTTTGATAGTAGCATCGGCAACCTAGCTGGTGCTATCCACATTTGCTGCCGATCGCAGTGTCCATCGGCGGAGGACTGATCATCGGCGCGATCGAGGGCTGGACCATCCTCGACTGCTTCTACTCCAGCATCATCACGATCACGACTGTGGGCTTTGGCGACCGATCGCCCACGTCCGAGGCCGCGCGCATCTTCGCGATCTTCTACCTGCCATTGGTGGTGGTCTCGGTTGCTCACGGGATCGGCTCGGTCGTCGAAGAGATCAGCAAGCGCTCGGTCATGAAGTCGGTACGCTGCAGGCAATGCCAATGACATAGAGTGCGGAGAAGGAATGGCTGGCACTGTGCGGTGAATGCATAGAAAATCAGCATGAAGGAGCTGCTGGCGATGGACTCGGACGGTGACGGCAAGGTCTCGAGGCTCGAGTACCTCTCGTACATGCTCGTGAAGCTCGACAAGGCGGACCAGGACGACATCGACGGCATCCTCGCGCAGTTCCAGAAGCTCGACAAGGACAGCAGCGGCGAGCTGGACAAGGAGGATCTCGAGCGCCTCGACCGCGAGCTGCAGCGCGCGCAGGACGCAGAGGCTCACGACGACTAAGGAGATGAACCAGGATGGGATGCGCATGCATAACTAAAGCTAACACACAGCTGCATACGACCTCGCACTACCTGAGCCTCCTTGCATCCATTCACTCACCCAGGATCTAGAAACCAGCTTCTAAAGTTGCTCAACGCGAGCACGACTGTGCACACAGGTGCACAGAGAGTGCAGCCACTCGCTCCACTTCGAACTTGGCTCTGGCTGTATCCAGATTCTCTATGCAGAGTGTCAGGTTCCCCTGGCAAGCAGAGGCTACGCTTTGGAAGCGATTCGCAGCGCGTTCTTCAAGCGAGCCGCGTTTCAACCCTTCTCGTGCGCAGATTCAACTTGAAGGTCGAGATAACAGAGAGTTTGCGCTTTCGTGAGACAGTCAAGAGAAGCGATCACCTCAAGAGTGAACTCCCTCTGAACGAACACACGAACGTTCTCGTGGCTCTGAGGCTGTGAGAATGTGTCCTTTGGGAAACACGCCAGCGAGCCCAAAAGCTTGCAGCCCGATTTGCGATCACGATCGAGGGTCTCGCTGTGGTTCGCACGAGCGCTCGCATTGCTGCCGAGAGCGAGAGCGAGAGCCAATCGCGAGCGGAAAATGGGACGAGTCACGCTGCTTGAACTTGCCTGCAATGTGAGACAGACCGGGATACGAGCTCCCCAGATTCAACTTGCAGATGACACGCTAGTTTAGCTCATTGTGGACTACTTCGCGGTTGATTCCCTGAATGAGAAAAGTTCAATTGGGAACAAAGCAAGCACTTGTTGTATCGAAATGCATGAAAGTTCCACTTGCATCCATATCTAGCATGATGCAGCCCGCAAGCAGGCACTCTAGTGTCGAAATTCGTCAGCCAGTCGTGGACGAATCTCAGATCCAGTCAGACAAGAGAGGATCCGCAGCTTCGGATTTGCAAAATAGGAGAACTCAGCACCTTTTTGCACACTCGCTCCAGTTGCTTTTGCCAATTGCACCAGTTGCCTTGCTGTTTGGAAGCTCTCTGTCGCTGTCGCTCGAGCGTGCGCCATGAGACGCTCCACGTGCTCCGGTTCTGTGCCACGTGCGCGCTTTTCCACCAGCTGAGCTGTCGGTTGCAATCCAGTGACGGAGCGGGTTGTGCGTGACGTATCCGGTACTGCACGTTGCGCATTCGCCGCCAGTGTCCACTTGACCTCGCCTCCCACAGTGCACTCCAGCGAGTGGACAAAGGGAGCGAACGGTTGGCTCTGCTTGAATCTGGCGACTCAGCGACCTCGTCTCTGTTAGAACACGCACGACGACGGACGTTCAAGTTGAATCTCAGCAAAAGCATGCGGTTGAAGATCGGGGAGCGCGCCTTCAAGAAGAGGACCGGTTACTCTCGGAAGAACGAACGCCTTCGCAGCAATTACCACGTTTACTTGCTCCTGGAGCAATCCACTGAACGCCACTCGGTCAGCCCTACATCGTGCATCCTGGAGAGCTAACAACTGCAAACGCGCCAGCCTGTCCTAGTCCTACGCATCGGGGATCTTCAAACAGCCACCACACCGCGCGCGCTCCTCCAGCTCTGCAAACTCGCTCATTCCTCAATTCGCCAAGCTCAACGCACACGCGCGCACGCACTCGCTCCAAGCCTGCAAACACCCCTCGAAGCCTCCACACCGAACGATGAGCGCGCTTGTGACCGTCGCGACTTGCAACTTGAACCAGTGGGCATTGGATTTTGATGGCAACCTCGAGCGCATCCTCACGTCGATCCGCGAAGCCAAGGCTCGCGGCGCCACCTACCGCCTCGGACCCGAGCTCGAGGTCTGCGGCTACGGCTGCGAAGACCACTTCCTCGAGCAAGACACGTTCTACCACTGCTGGGAGTCCATGGAGACGATCCTCAAGTCCGACGTGACCAACGGCATCCTGTGCGACATCGGCATGCCCGTGATGCACGACGGCGTCCGCTACAACTGCCGCGTCTACTGCCTTGACCAGAAGATCCTTTTCATTCGCCCCAAGCTCTTCCTCGCAGACGACGGCAACTGCCACGAAAAGCGCTGGTTCACGACCTGGAAGCCCACGAAGGACCGCATCCTGCACGACCACGTGCTGCCGCCAAACATCCAGAAGCTCACGGGCTTGGTGCACGTGCCGTTCGGCGTCGGCGCGCTCAACACGCTTGACACGTCGTGCTCGGCTGAGACCTGCGAAGAGCTCTTCACGCCGGATGGACCACACATCAACCTATGTCTTGCGGGTGTTGAGATCATCGGCAACGGGTCTGGATCGCACCACCAGCTCCGCAAGTTGCACCAGCGCATGGATCTGATCCGTGGCGCTACGTCCAAGAGCGGCGGTGTGTATTTGTATGCGAACCAGCAAGGATGCGACGGTGGTCGTCTCTACTACGACGGTTGTGCTGTCATCGTCGTGAACGGCGAGGTCGTGGCTCAGGGCTCCCAGTTCTCCGTCCGGGACGTCGAGGTTGTCACTGCGACGGTGGACTTGGACGATGTGCGCTCGTACCGAGGCGCATTCAGCAGCCGAAGCGAGCAAGCGAGTTCCCTCGACACCATCATCCCAAAGATCAACGTCAACTTCAGCTTGTGCCACGATGAGGAGGCGTTCGTTCGCCCCACTGCGCCAATTGATGTCAAGTACCACGAGCCGGAAGAAGAGATCGCGCTCGGACCTGCGTGCTGGCTCTGGGACTACTTGCGCCGCAGTGGTGGCTCAGGCTTCTTCCTCTCGCTCTCGGGCGGCGCCGACTCGTCTTCGGTCGCATGCATCGTCGGCGTCATGTGCCACCTTGTCGTTGAGGCGGCGAGCCGCGGCGACAAGCGCGTGATTCAGGATGTGCAGCGCATCATGGGCACGCAAGGACAGGAGTTCAAGGCACCCACTGCCCAAGAGTTCGCGTACCACGTGCTCCACACGACCTGCATGGGCACACGTAGCGTGCTCACAGCCGCGAAAGCCAAGACCGCGTCTGCGCTCGCGGCCGAGATCGGCTCGTACCACTTGGAAATGGGCATGGACACGATGGTCGACGCTGTGATCGGCACATTCACATTGCTCACGGGAAAGAAGCCAGAGCCAGTGGAGGCAGGCGGCGACTTGACCCAGGACTTTGCGCTCCAGAACATCCAGGCGCGTCTGCGCATGGTCATGAGTTACATGCTCGCGCAGCTGCTGCCATGGGTGCGCTCGAAGAACGGCTTCCTGCTCGTGCTCAGTTCGGGCAATGTCGACGAAGGTCTCCTGGGCTCCATGACCAAGTACGACTGCAGCAGCGGTGACCTGAACCCGATCGGCGCGGTCTGCAAGCGCGACTTGAAGAAGTTGCTGCGGTGGGGTGCGACAAAGTACAACTACCCGTCGCTTAGCGCGGTCGTCGGCGCGCTCTCCAGCGCTGAGGAGTCTGCTGACGCCTCGGACTTGCTGACGACGCTCACGATGACCTCCGAGGAGCTCGGCTGGTTCGGCCGCCTGCGCAAGATCGACCGATGCGGGCCGTACTGGATGTTCCGCAAGCTTACGCACCTGTGGGACCACCTGGCGCCGCATGTGGTCGCCGACAAGGTCAAGCGCTTCTTCCTCACGTACTCGCTCAACCGCCACAAGATGACGACGCTCACGCCGTCGTACCACGCCGAGAACTATTCGCCGGACGACAACCGCTTCGACCTGCGGCCGTTCCTCTACAACTCGCACTGGACACGCCAGTTCAACGCCATCGACTCGCTCAGCGAGCGACTTGAAGCGCACCTGGGCAAGAAAGACGCATAAGAAGCGAGTTAGAAACAAAGTTATAGAGCGATAGATGAATCGTAAATGGATGAATACACACACTGCATGACTGCACGCTTACCTGGCTTGCCTGTCGTCTCTGTCTTGCGACTTGATCCTTTTTCAGAGTCTTAGGTACCTGAACCTGCACAATGGTCAGCAAGGTGCATTCAAATGCATCGCCACCGCCAGCTCAATCAGGGAATGTGAATGACTCAGCCAGACCAGCTCGATACCAGTATTAAATAGCTATTTTGCACACTCAGCCGGCGCCTTAGCATTGCTATGTCGCGTCCATCAATCCTTCGAACAGACTATGCACGCACTGTTGTCACACGCACCACATTCAAAACCACGTCACCGTCAGTCGATTAGCTGACAGTGAACTCGGTTGCTTCGCTGGACTTGATCATTTCAGGAGCGACTGGAATTGCTCGATTCCAAACGGATTCGACCGTTTCCCGAGCGATGGCAAGCCGCGTGCCGCTATTGTTCTTGCGGCGTCACTGCTGCCAGTCCCGAGAGCCGAAGTAGGAAAGTACGAGATGCTCGGCAGGCGAGGCGCGCCACGCCACTCTTGGCACTGGAGCTGGTCATTGCCTTCGTGCTTCATTTCTTCTTCTGGCTCGTTCGCATCTGGATGAGTGTCGGTCAGGATGCTCGTGAGCTGCAACTGCCAGGGCCGCGGGCGGTTCGGTTCTCCTATAGCATGATTCTGTTGTTGCGGAGGATGTTTCTGCAGGGGCTGCTGCTCTTGTTGTGGGAATGCTGCTGCTGCTGCTGGTGGTGGATATGCTGCTGCTGTTAGAACCGGAATTCTGTCCACAGGGTCAAGAATGTTGGTGAGCTTCGAGTGCAGTTGGCGAGTGCGTGTGTCCTGTTCCTCTTGAGCCCTTTTGCTTTGACTGGCGTATTTCGACACAATCGGGTCGTTCCAGTGCTGCGATCCTGCTGCTGCTGCTGCTGTCTCATCATCATCATCACCACCAGCAGTACTGCTACTCCTGCCACCGGTCTCCGCTGTCTGCGGGTACACGTTCAGATCGCCAATCAGGAATTCCTCCGAGATCTTGGCGCCTTCAAAGAGCAGACACAGGTCCTCTGGGTCGTGCAGAAGCCGCGAGAACGTCTCGAAGAAGTCCAAGCGGAAGTCGTACCCAATCACGCGGTGCGAGTTCGTGTCAAACACGAAGTCAAAGTGCGCGAGCCCGCGGAACTTGCGGCCGAGCAGCTTCTCCACGACGCTGCGGTGCTGCAGCAGGTGCGGGAACATCATCTCGATCGTCTCGACCGTGAAGATCGACTCGTAGCTCGCCTCGGACGACACCATCGCGACGGGACGCACGATACCGCTAGGCGTGACGTAGTCCATCTGCGGGAGCACCATGGAGGAAATGTAGCGCAGATCCAGGTCGCAGAACGCGGTCGAGTAGCGCACCCACTGGTCGCGCATCATGTCGAGACCGACGAAGCGGCCGATCGACACGCGCTCGTCCATGACGCGCGAGAGGAACTCCATCGTGTTGACGCGCTGACCACCCGCGAGCGGCACGACCGCGTGGAAGCCGTGCTGGAACACGCGGTGGTACTCGCGCACGACTTTGGTGTACGACCCGTCGTTGTCGTCCATGCGGTTGAGCCGCTGCGCGCTCAGGATGTCGCGCATCTGATGCAGGTGCTGGATCTCCTGCTGCAGGTCGTTGATGTCGAGCTGCAGGTTGTAGAGCTGCGAGTTCTGCGAGTCGCGCGTGCGCCACTTGAGCTTGGGGCGCTTGGGCTCCTTCGCCACGATCTTGGTCGTCTTCCCCTTGGTCGTCTTCCCCTTCGGTTTCTGGCTCTGCTTGCGAGCGCTGGCTGCAGACACGAGCGCCGCTAGAGACGCAGCGGCACTAGACGGCGACACTATGGGTGCAGAGGAAGCCATGATGAAAGGCGGTCGTAATGGGGGTCGCTTGCTGATGAATGCTGCTGCTGCTGCTCAATGCACCTGTTGCCTTTGACGGAGAATGCGGAACTGGCCATCTATGTTCATTAAGGGCAAGTTGACGGCTCGCCCGTAATCTAATCAGCAGCGCGACCCGGTCCGTAATGGAAGGGTCGTTCGTATCGGATGTGTGGGGGATAACGCAGACAATGTGCGACATGTCGGTCGTGGGTGGTTATACGCAGGGACATGTTAAAGAAACAGGGCAGGTGGAGGACGAGTTTTTCTGTGGTTTTTTGTATTGGTCTAGGGTTGATTAGGTCACTTCTTTAAATCCTACGATTCAGATAGGTGCTCCATATCCACAACCCGAGAAATCTTTATAGCAGTGAGCCCGCTTGCCACTTTTGCGAGCACATGCTCACATCTCGCTTGCAGACTGGAAAGGAAAGGACCCATGCGCGTGCGCACCTCACGATCGCAAGAGCTGAGCTACTTGTTGATCTTTGTTTGTTTCTTTGTGTGTGACTCGAAAAAGCAGTGAATCGAGCGAGCGAGTGAGGATGGAAAAGATGAAGAGGAAACCGGAAAGTGCTTGACTTGATCCAACTATGAACTGTCCAAAACGTCCACCATTTTAAAAACGAAGGTAGCCAACGCCTGGTGCCATAAAAATGGCCATGATGCCACTTTTGTTTCTTCGCATGACGACTTGGCAGGGAAAATCGAGCACAGATGCAGAGCTGCCAAACTCCTGCTGCTGTGTGTGATCACAGGACGGAAAGATGCAGGATTCTCGATGCCTCATTTCGAAATCTTTCGAAATGAGGCACGCAGATTGGCTGGCTTCAGGCAAAAAGTGTCGACAAAACTCCTTTCTTAGGAAGTTTGTCCTTTTCAAGCAGAAGGCATCAAACTTGGCGTACTGTGTCGCTCATATGCACACGGATGCATTGTTGCCAGCTTGGATATGAGTGATACAGTACAGTTTGTTTTCGACACTCGTCCGAAATGGAGCCAAAATGGTGAAAACACACATCGTCACTTTCCTTTTGCTGTCGTTGCCTCCAACCAGAATGGCGCGCTGCATGCGCTCTCGTCCCCTCTCTCTCTCTCTCTGCCCACCACCCGCGAGCCGCCACCTGCCACCACAGATGCGCACGCCTGCGTCCCCATTGTGACGCTCGTTTAGCCATATCCGACGGGGTGTGTTGTTCTCATTCCCCCCAGTGACGATGCAACCGAAAGCGAGAGGTATCCAAAGTTGAGTAATGGGGGCACACGCTTGCGTGTGTGCAGCTGTGCGCAGGTGTGTGCAGCTGTGGTGGCGGAGGAATTGCGTTGATGGTGAGCTATGGTAGAGTGTGATGACGAGTGTGCTTGCTGTTCTGTGGTACTGCATGTGTGGCTCGGTATTGTTGTGTGTGTGCGCTTGCTTGTTTGCATTTGCGTCTCTGTGTCTCGAGTGTCTTTGTTTGCTTTGCCCCTGGTCTCCAGGCATCTGTTGGTCGCGATGATGCAAAGAATAAGGCCGCTTTTAGGGCTCCACGCGTAAGAGCCTCCGCGCTCTTGGTCGCGTATCTTAGACGACCGAACTCCCGCTTCTTGCGGTCGAGTTCCGCTGGAGATTCCCGATGCCGACACCACATTGAAGAAGGTATCTCAATTACAAGCTGAGCGATGATCTCAGCCGATGAGCCAACGGATGACCCAGAGATCCAGGAGTGAACATGAAGCACAAGGACAGACATGCGAGCGTGATTCGACGAGCAAGAGCACAAGCGCAGCGCAGTGCAGTGGACTCCTGTGCGGATGATGCCACAGAAAGCCATAGTGAAAGTTGCGAGTGGCTGAAAGGGACGGCGGCAGGTGAAAGTGCTGCGGAAAGTGATGAAACTCGACAACTCAACGAGTCCAGAAGGAAAAATGGAGAAATCCGCTTCTTCTTCGTGATGGTTCTTCTACACTTGAGCTGATTCCTCAGCACTCACACACGCCCAGGTTTGTCCTTGACACTCTCGCGTCGTTGCATTATGAATGATCGACTGCTTAATGCTCTCCAATCGACACACTCGCACGTGCGTCTTTTGGTCGTTTCAGACAACACTGCGCACCAATGTTGCCATCTCTCAAACTGGCGCAGCTGCGACCGAGTCTCGTGATCGCGGGTGACGCCGAGGCGCTCGAAGTGGTGCGCACCGTGCACTCGCCCAAGTCCCAGAGAGCTCGCGGACTTCCTGCCGGGGCTGCGGTGTCCCCAAAGCGGCGACTCTCGTTCTCGGAAGTGCTGGACGACGCGATCTCGTAGGCGAAAGTGGCGGTGATGGACTCGGAGGTCTGCGGCAAGTGGCGCCTGGTCTGGCGAGAGAAGCTCCTCGGCACCACGTGGCAGGGCAAACTGGACTTTGCCGCGTCCGTCGCGACGCTCATGTAGGCATTCTATCTACACCGGCTATCCCAAGTCATGTAGCGTCGTTCTCTAACAATCCTTGTGTATGCTTGAGCAGCTTCACGATCCAGTCGTACGGGAGATTCCTCCGCTGGCACGAAGACCGGACGGACATCGAGCGCTTCGCGACGCTCTCGGACCCGATCCTGCCGTTCCTGGACGCGCACGACCTCTCGGTGCCGCTCTTCGTTCTGGTCTACGGCGCGATCATCGGCGGCTGCATCTACGGATCCGACAAACCGGATCTGCTCATCGAGTTCTCGCAGACCAAGACGCTCGTCATGTGAGTGCGCATGGTGAGTGGCTGCCTGTTGCTAAACTCTGTTGTCTGCTACCACTAGCGCCTCACAATGTGCATTGCATATAACTCTAGATCGCGCTGTACCTGACACCGCTGGAAGCCCCGCAAGGGATGATCCCGCTCGTGGACCCGATCGCGCACGCGGACGGCAACACCTTTGTGCGCGACCTGTTCTTCAGCGGCCACACGGCGACCACGTACCTCGTGTCCCTCGTCTGCCGCCGCGCGCACTGGCGCTGGAAGACGCTGTTCCTCGCGGTGGCGCTCGCCACGGGCTCCATGGTCGTGGTGCAGAAGACCCACTACACGATCGATGTCTTCGCCGCGCCTGCGGTTGGCTCTACAGCGAGGCGATGTCCAGCAGCAGCTGCAGCAAATTGAAGGCGAAGTAGCTGACGGGTGAGTGGTGGGCGACTCTGGGAGAAAGAAGTGCATTGAGCTACTTTCGTTTACTATCGAAAATAGAGCATACCAACTGATAAAACAAAACTCTGCACGTCCACTCTACTATCTTCTATTGCCATGCCTTGATGATTACACAGTCCAAAGGTGGACATTTGTGTCTCACTCAGGTGGACACACTAGTGGTGCCACCAGTGGTCTCAGCAATCT
Source organism: Globisporangium recalcitrans (assembly GCA_023333815.1). NCBI lineage: Eukaryota > Oomycota > Peronosporomycetes > Pythiales > Pythiaceae > Globisporangium > Globisporangium recalcitrans. The sequence continues at coordinate 15,663 of JAASFO010000590.1, forward strand.
CGTCTGCGCGGATCTGGTGCTCTTTCTTGATGATCCTCCGCTTGACCTTGCCACCCATCCACGCGCCGCGGTGGTCGTCGGGACGGCGCAAGTCGCAGTATGGCGCCGGTGGAGCCGCGAGAAAGGCGTCCGCGTTCTCGTCGCCCTTGACCATGCGGCGGTACCAGACGTCGCGCAGCTGCTCGCGCTCGCTCGGCAGCATCGCGCCGCGCGCCTCGGGACATATGAAGAAGAGGCGCAGCAGCACCATGCCCGTGGCCACGTTCAGGTTCAGCGAGTCCGCGAAGCCATGGATCGGCAAGTACACGCGTCGGTCTGCGGCGTCGAGCATGGCTCGGCTCACGCCGTCCGCCTCGCGTCCCATAACGATCGCTACGCGGTCCGGCAGCTCGAGCTCCGGGGCTTCAAGCGAGATCGCGTCCTGGCTCAGGTCCGTCGCCCAGATCTGTGTGACGATAGATAGCGACGTTAGCATTGGGGTGGATAGATGGCACTATGAGTCAATTGGCTCAGGTACCTCGTAGCCGTTGCTCAGAAGCGCGTCGATGCACGCCTGCGTGGTCTTGAAGCGACGAATCGACAGCCAGTTGGCTGCCTCCTGTTTGAAGCAAACGACCACAGCCACATAGAGATGCAAAGACAGCAATGAGTACCATTAGCCAGGGCTGATTGCAGTTGCACTAGCGTGGACTGCGAATACGCACGCGTGCAATGTGGCGCTCGGTCTTGTGCTGCTTGTAAAACGCAGGCTCGACGATCCACACGTGCTGGATGCCCATGCACTCCGCTGTCAACACAATACAGAGCCCACAGTTGTAAGAGTCGTGGCGACGAAGCCATATGTATATATCTCTGTAGACAGAAAGCGAGAGTGTTTTTATACTGCACCTGTTCGAAGCACAGCTTGCTGGTTGAACATATCGCAACTCGCTTCAAGCACCAGGACAATGCGCGACGTGCGGCGGCTCAGCACTACGTACAACACGGCCAACAGCCCACACACAGCAGCAACAGCAAGATGAGCTCGAGGACACACCCACCTACTTAACCATCCAATCAACAGAGCAGGACTGCCATTATATAGCAGGACGCACCGGTCTCGGTCTTGCGGATGCGCCGCGGAATGCCGTCGTCGCACGTGTCCATCTGGTCGTCCGTGGCGCCGATCTGCGCTCGGATGAGCGGGTTCTGCTCGCGCGCGCGACTGCCCTTCCACCGCGCGTAGTACAACGAGCTCTTCTGGTACGCGAGCAGCGCCAGCGCCGTGGCCGCGATCACGCACGAGTCGCGCGCAGTGAGCATCTTCTCTTTTTGAGATTGGAGCTCTTCGTGAGCGGTTATTGAATGGTCAACGGCTCAGATCACTTGGTGTTTATATGGAGTGATCGAGGATCAAGTGAACTCGCAGTTTGTATGTGGATGGATCGAGGTTCAAAGGTTACCGTTGTAGGTTATGGTGACTCAGAACGAAGTTACACTTTCTACCTAAACAAACACTCGCCGGTTCACTGGATCGCATCAACCAGTGAGTGAGTGAGTGAGTGAGCGAAGAAGTGAGTCCAACAGCA